>UZAF01017475.1:24992-43882 GCA_900617895.1 Haemonchus placei
ATCATTATGGAGTGGCATGCCGTCATAACCTCTCAAGCAGCCAGGCTTGGGTCTACTGTTGAGCCTAGACCTGACATATTTAAAAAACGCATTTTTATCACTGGACTCGATGACTTTTCGCTCAACGGAGCAGTTGTACTTGAATAACTTCCGCTCAAACATGTCATTTAACCTACGAAATGAGAACCAACTTTCCGGTGTACACCGTTTGCATTTCCGTTGGAGTTCAATGACGAGAAGATAGTTACTCAAACTAAAAGCCGGTAGTAGCATGTTTGGGGTTCCAGTTAATAAAAGTGGGTAGTTTGAGAGTATTGCACTAAAGGATCCCTATTTCCAATAACCGAAAAAACGGGCCTTGCTATTCTTATTTGATTTTCCCATATTCCATCTTTCCATCATGCGTTTTTCGAATATTCCAAACACTCCTCTTCACACCCTACATATTTCCTTTTCTTTTTATTTAAAAACACTTGTGCTTCGAAAAAGTAACATAACCGGTTCCATGCCACTGAACTGATCCTTCGATATCAGATCACGCCTGCGATTTTGATAAGAAATTTTCTGCAATGCCGCCATTCTTAGCACTTAGGAGGAGGATACCCAGGAGGAGAATAAAACCATTTTAATGTACGACGGAAAGTTGTAGAGTCACCATAAAGTTGAGCGCGACCTTACCACTCAACATTAAGAAGTCTTACAATAAACGAGCTTTAGGAATCGCAAGATAAATATTCGCAACGATTTGAAAGAATTTTTCCTCTATTTTTTCACTCCGACTTTTCTCCATTCTTTAGTTTTTTTCTGTCCTTTTTTATTATCTTTTCCAATCAGATCCCCTTCAGTGAATTCAGATTCAAAGTTGTNTAGACGACAAAACCTTAGCATCCAGGCAGCATAGGAACCCGAACAACTTTTTTTCAACGCGGAGAAGATGCTATTAATCTGCTTCGGTGGAGGACCAATTATCAAAGCGATCGCCACTGACAAGAGCCTTCTATTGACCAAAACAGTTGAGGTGCACATTAGTAGGTGGGGCGGATACGATTGAATACAGGATTCAATATCTTCCCATCGGAAAACTGCGGCATCGTTCACACTTTTTGGCAGCCGTCATGATCTTAATGGTCTTCTCGTATTTGTGTGTTCCCGTCGAGTTGTCAATGGTATCGTTGAGAGACTGATGGTTCACTTCAGCGGTTTTTTTTCTACAAAGTCGCCAAAATATCACTCCCGAAGATTCCATAGTCATGATGAGTGTGCGCTTGGAACCACGTGACTCTACATGAGTCATTCCTGGCGCCTCCTCACCTGCATCCATCGAAATCTAACGCTTGTCACTTTAAGGTCCACCATGCAAACCCACCTACACACAATGCCCGTTCAAAAGTGACGAATGACTTTGGTTTCGGAGAAGATTGTTACTGCAGACGTTATTTCGGTTTTGTTCTCCAGTTTTTGTTAGAGACTGAGGTACCCATACTCACGTGCACCTAGCAAACTTCTATTCTTCGGGCGCAATTCGGTCAACGGTCTCAGCGGTGTCATGTATGAATTCGACAATGGCCCAGTCTTTGCGCTCCACCATTCGGCGCTTGATTTCATGTACCCGCTTTCGTGGGCAGAGCGAACATCGTGGGCATCACTTCAGAAGTTTTTTGTGTCCGTTCTTCGTTCGTTGAACATTAACACCAACTTTCCAGGATTACACTATCAGGACGGCGACAAATTTCAGCGGTGGTTTTACCTTTAAGGAAGACCAATTTGAAAATTAATAGTTGATATGCTAATGATGTTATTCTCAGTTTTCCAATATTTTTTCCAGCAGCCGAGATGACGAAATTAATCATAGACAGTTCTATAATAGTTAACATCGCCAGCTTCAGGTAAAGGCAATGTCGAGTCGATAGAACCAACATCTTTTCTTTCTCACCATTCCCTCAACCCATTTTTGGGTGGAATGACCTATTTTATCTTTGATAAAAGGGCAAAAGCGTGATTTGAATATTCCTCGGGATGTTTCATGTTTGTTTGTTTGTTTTGTTCTTGTCACATTGTCACATTTTCTGCTCCGAACAAACAGTGATCATTCGTTGAGGTATGATGTAAGGTGTTGCGCTCAAGTCTGAGCATTCGGAGCCCAATTAACCCAGGAAACACATAAACACCGGCTTTTGGGCAATCAAGCTGAACCTTGCTTACCTTCGCGATTTCTCCTTTTTTTATGGGCTGGCTGAAGCATGCCTCCGTGAAAAGTAATGGCCGCCTTCCGGTTGCCAGTGCTAGGCTTGGCACAGCAAACGTTCACTTGACCGGCTAGTTGGCAATTTCTGGCATTCTTCTGAATCTTCAGAAGCTCTTATTTCGAACTTCATTTTCTGATCGCACAGCTTTGCATTTTGGGAGGTGACTCCGTCATTAAAGATGAAGATCATTGACATTGTAGAAATGATGCAGTCACATTTCTGTATAACTCCTTGAGTTTATGTGTTTTCGTTTTCAATTATGAAATGTTGGGATTTTCAGAATTAGCCAGGTTCTTAGCCAGGTTGCCGTTTTGGGATTGGGCCGAACAGTTTTATTATTGTTTCTGGGGTGCATTCTCAAAGTGAGTAATGTGTCAAGCTGCATGTATAGCACCTTTGACCGCAGCAACAAATGTCATCATCGTACTATATACACAGAGCTTTGGTATCAAATGTTAGCTGGGTCTCGAACCGAAACGAGCGCCCCATACGTGGTCGTACAATAAGTTGCACTTGTTGCTTTCCCTTTTCGTGATGGCGTGCACCATGAAGTTGTTCTGATGGCGAGAGGAAAAGCTCGACTGGTGCTTTTGATTCACGCCGAGATTTCTTACACCCTTCTTGTTAAATCGTGGCGCCTGATACCGCCAATGGCCTTCCGTTGATGACCATACCTTCCTTCAAGCGCGTCTGTTTTGTTTTGTCATCCACTAGTATGTTGCGAATCTACGTACGTACTAGAGCTAGAATCTACTACGTGCTGGAGGTTGTGATCATGCCTTATCGTTCGCTCATCTCTCTGTGGCTATTTCTTCCAAAGCATTCCGCTAAGAAAGACAACTTGGGATGGGATTGATCCTCCGTGACGGTCGCATCATCTCAAATCCATTGAACATGGAAACAATAAGAAGGTTTTCACACAAAAGGCCCAATATTTGGGGGATAAGCCTAGTTGAAGTGTAGACGTACGGCGGAATTTCCAATATTCCACTTTCCTACACCGACTTGAGGTTGATGTGTTCATTCACTTACCTTTTGGTTCGTTCGCTTCTTCGTAGACGTCGAAAAAGGGCAGAAATCTCCCGTACTACCACAAATTCTTGAAATGAAGAGCCTTCTATACAGGAAACCTTGAATTTTACCCATTCCAAAAGTATGTAAGTTGTTGCGGTTGAGCACCTGTACATATGGCTTGAACACTTCACGAGGTGAAATTACTCGAAAATAGGAGGTTCTTATGCCATTCTAGGCCTCCCACTTAAAAACCCGAGCCGCGGACATTTCTAATCCAGTAGGCCCGCCCCGTTTGGCTGTTTTGGCCGGAACTTCCTTTCTGTTTATGGGCTGTCTTACCGCAGCGACCACTAAGACCTTTATGTTCTTTTTAGGTGCTGAAAATCCGGAATGTTGTTTTGGAAAATTGCTGGGTCGTTTTGAGGCGCTCATTTGGATTGTTTAGAACGTGCTTATTAAGGGTACTTCTGCCTAACGTACCATGTATAATGCAATGGAACAGCAAATATCCAGCACTGGTTACCGCTGTGACTAATACCTTGAAAGAAAGCGGCGCCGAATAGCCTCCAGTTTGACTGCGTCCACGATCCAATCCCATTGACTTTGACAGACCAGCCGTCTTGCTCCATCTTCTGTATTGTTACCGACTGAACGTTCCTTTTCGAATAGAGTCCTCGCAGTCCGTACACAACTGCTACAAAAGGAGAACTTGCTCAATTTCAACAGTATATAACCATTTCATGAGTACTAATGCAAGTATATTTCGCTGCCCTTAGTTTCGTGCTACCTCTTAGTCCATGATTTCGACTAAAAGAATCCCTACTTTGTAACTAGAAAATGGTCGACCTCTCTTAAGATCTTGAAGTGACCTCTGACTTGTATGTGTGGTTTCTTCAGCCTTTCAAACAATTCTCACTTTATTAAACTATGTTTCGCCTTCGTTAGGGCCTCAAGGTCTGAAGAACATTCAAGATTGATCCTTTTATAAAAGGCAAAGGGGTAAATTCTATGGACGTTGATCAATTCCGTCTGGGTGATGCGCCTCCGCAATCGGCCTTCGTTCAGAATCCTAGCGGCGAACTGAATGCGTATGTGGTCTATACAATGAATTGCGGTGGCCAGCCGATGTACAAATCCTAAAAGTGTCTGCTACCACTTAACCGACCCTTCAGTGATGGAAGACTTTGTTGGCCTAGGCGGATATAGATCTGGGATTCGAAGCTGTGATCATGCGTGTGTGGTAGTGCATCACTTGCCACTGCACGACCTCTGCCCTGATCCTCTTATAAGGCCAGACAAACCAAAGACGTCTCTCGTTTGGAACACCTCTTCAATACTTCTGTTTATCTTGTGGCTTCTGTTTATTTGTCTTTTTATTTCCTACATATTTTACCCATTTTCATTATAATCCGAACATACGTCTACCGCAAGAGTTCTGTTTCTACAACAAAAAGGCGTCGAATGCTTGTCTCAAAGCGAAGGAACGCTCGCTGACATGGGCTGCTCCATGGTAAAGATTTTCTTAGAGAGTGTTCTGTCTGAAAGATCGCTCACAGGGTTCCATCCCGCTGAAAAGGTTTTGAAAGCATGACTGACTTAACATAGGTCTGAAACAATGCCCAATAATGCCCTTTCTGCAGGGTCTCACACATTTTGAACTCTTCTCCTTTTCCTCGTTCTATTTAATTCATTTTTCTTCTTTTAGCATTCGCGCGTGTTTAGCGTATCACGCGAGGTTGCCATCTCGGACGTACTTATTTATGAATGCGACCATTTCCCTATTATCCCGTGACGAGCGGGGAAGCTCTCCAATATTCATTGTAGTCGTGGCCTTGTCGTCGGAAGCTTTCACAGGCAGTGTTCGATTAGTTCTTCCAACATTCGTTCCTATTTTTTCGCGAAACGGCTCTTTTTCAATTCTACAAGAGTGCTTCATCAGTTACAGGATTTTTCATCTTCTAAGCATGTTGAAAAAAATTAAAATCTCCCCGGCAGTTGTCACACTTTTCCAAGTGTAGCTCTCGTGAAAAAAGATCTAGCAATCGCGCAAATATTTCTAAAGTTGCCCTTACTTGAATTTCCGCTTGTTACCACTACTTGTTACTTGTTACTTTACTTATTTCAAAAGAAAGCACTCCTCTTCGGAATAGCTTCGTCATAAAACAGCCAACCACCTTAAAGGCACAGTTCACGATAAAATTAGTCTCTGAGATTCCCCTGTGTTATGAATTCGAGGCTTCCCCTTATAAGTTATCTGCCAATGCCGTCGAAGAACGTCATTCATAAGGCAGAATAAGGGGCCAGAAATTGTATCGTGTGAATGCCACACCCGTCGTGGACGAGTTTCAACGGCTTTGTAGAGGCTCCATCATTCACAAGGGAACCAATGTAGGGAGTTCAAGCAAATTGTCATAACCCACGGCGATAGTGAAAGGCAGTTCCGGACAGTTTCGGCTTGATATAGTCATCTCTTTGAGCAACAGGAGTGAGTTAAATCTTCTTCGAACACCCCTTACTTGCCATTTCCGCCACGGTGATCCCGTACAGCCTAAACATCCACTACTTTTGGAAAGCCCTGAAGTATTTAGGCGGATCTCTTTCTTCGCCACCGTTTTCTTTCTTTACTCTAAATTAACACTTTCGCTTTTTATTCTAAAGACGGAACCTCAAAATTATCGTGAACTGTGCCTTTAAGTGAATAATCTGGCAAACTTCCGCTTATCACCCATCTACTTCAGATAATCGAAAATCACTGAGCAATCGCTTCCTTCCGCATGTTCGAAGCTGAATTACTGTTTTCCTCACTCATATAGTCCAACTTTTTGAGAGTTGCTCGTTACCTAAATGGAGGCCAATTATTTCAGCCTGTCGTCCGCTTTCTTGCACTGCTCGTTTATTTCGTCGTATGTCTTCAACACCCAATTTCACTTTCCATTTTGTTTGCATCTCTCTAATCCTGGCATTCGTAGAAGGGCTTTCGGGCAGTTTTTCTGCATTGATTCTGGGCCTGATTACACAAAGCGAATGATTTGCGGGAGCTTTTTCTGCCTGAACCACGGAGCGGCCATAATAACAATCAATTGTGTCTGTACTTCTGTGTGTTTCGAAATCTGATTTTACTGATTTACGCCACTTTCGTTTTTGGGAACCCTGCACGTTCCCAAATTTCTTTATCAAGTATATTTTTTGTCCGCTAATACTCCAAAAAGCAAAGCCCACATTCTGCCTGAACCACAGAACGAAAATATAATTCCACTTCACCCGGGTCATTTCTGTCATAGCGAAGCAACTTAGTACTTCGTCAGTGGCAGACGTTTCATCCATACGACCTTCCTTCGAACCTTGACTGTCTGATTCACACTACTGTCGGCAGTTAGACCACTTTCCAGGTGCCGGAAGTTTTGGACACTTCCGATGCATTCCCCAAAGCAGCCCACGACTAGCTCTGCGCACTCATCGGGGCTGAGAAACTTGGTCTATTCCTTGCTGAGTCCTTTAGCCCTTTTTCCACCCTTTCATTTCTGCAGTTTGTACTGTAGATCTTTCCATCCCTCTGTTATCACAGCAATATCGTCACCATAAAGGTATCCTTCAACGCCCCCTCCAAGGGTCTATCTACAATGGGTAAATAGGAAGAATAACAGTCTCGAAGCTGACTCTTTGGTGTATCCCAAACGTCACGACTATTAAGTCAGACCGTGAGATGCACATGTGCCCGTCTTGCATGTTCATCATGGAAATCATGGCCCTGAAACGTTTCGTTATGGGAATTCTGTGCAAACAACTGGTCACTGTAGATGGCTAATGCTTTCTCCAGATCGAGAAAGGATCTACGCTTCTTTCGAAACCGCCTCAGAACTTGTTTGGTTATGAAGATGGCATTCCCTGTAGACCTCCCCACCCTCCTCCCCCCAGTTTTATGGTGAGTCCAGTGAACGTAATTACACAACAGGTGGAACATCTCATGGGGGGGGGGTTGTCTTCCTCCGCGGTAGTTCTTCTAAACTAATTTTTCTATGAGGAGGTGTTACATACAACTAGATCGTGGGCGGCCATCAGCCTTCTCTTCTTTTCATCTTGGGCATCTTCTGTCTGCTTAGCTCTTGCGAGGACCTTCTTGATCACGTCCCGTTAAATCTTCTTTGGGACTCTTCGTGTTCCCTTACCTTGAGCTTCAAACTCCGTAGCCTCGCTTGTCGTATGATTTTGTGGTCAACTAATACCGCGATTGAGCGATGTCGTCAGCGTAGAGCATGGTCTTTAGAGGTCGAACTATGAGTTCTTTTATGATGACATGCATTGTAAGCAAGAAGAGGAGCCTGATTCCCACTTACGCAAAGCTGCATGAGTCGCCGAGTCTCGTGTTCGTGAAGATATCATCAAACTTACCGAAACTCCATCTTAACCTCGCTTGCTCGCCTGTATGTGAAGCACAGCTGATGTTGAGAGCCATTAGACTCCAGAGAGTGAATATACTGACGTTATTTGCCTGAGCCGCCTAGGCCTTATTTCTTTTACAGCAGCGCTGTCTTACTGATTTTTCTTCGAATGTAAATTCTGCATTCTGACTGAAGAGCCGGCTGGGCTTCTGGCGGAACTCGGCGAATGACAATTTAGAAGTTCCAGTCCAGTGCTGTTATGACCGCATGCTGTTANAATGACGATATTTGCCTGAGCCGCCTAGGCCTTATTTCTTTTACAGCAGCGCTGTCTTACTGATTTTTCTTCGAATGTAAATTCTGCACTCTGACTATGACATGAAGAGCCGGCCGGGCTTCTGGCGGAACTTGGCGAATGACAATTTAGAAGTTCCAGTCCAGTGCTGTTATGACCGCATGCTGTTAAGGTGTTCACCGACGAAATAACAGGGACCCTCGTAAGAGATATATAAAGGGTCAACTTTTTCATACCGCCAAAAATGGTTTGCAGGCGTTAGGGCATGGCTCTTGGAGCGGAAGTCATGAATAGTCCTTCCAATTAGTCTTAAGGATTCCGTGTTTTGTAAAGACACCGAGGGCACAACATCCCAACTTTTTGAATTGCGAATCCGTAGAGTTCTGGGATGCCCTTAACACCCTCGACAACCTTTGCCAGAGCTGCTACTTCTCCTTTTTCCAATTCTCGGCTTATTGTTCGCAAACTCGAACTTTAGTTGGTGATTGTTTGATAGTTGCGCTATTAAATGCAAGCGTAACGGCTTATCAAAGGATAACTCCTGGTGGAAGATGAACTCTAGACTTTTCTAGCGCTATATTCAAAGTACCGATTATATAGCTAGCCGACGTTATCAATAACGTTCTTTTCCTCTGAACTAGCATTGGAGAAGAAGGACCTTGAACAGCATCGACTTTACATTTTTTCATCAAAAGTAACAACATCAGTAGGGTTGAACCTTTGATTGAAAGTAGAGTAACGCGTTCTCGACTTGGTTAACAGCTCTATAATCTACCTCATTCTAAAGCTGTTGACCAGATGGGTGCCCGGGCCTGTACCAGAAAGGTGGGTTTCTGGATTTTCGAGTTGTCGTGAGATGTTGGTCGACAATGTAAACGCTGTCAGTGTCTCTCACCTTTTTCATGTGATTCTGCTCGACCAATTTTGATGTAAAACCTTTTAGCTGTTCTTCAGAACCCAGTCTTGGCACTGACGATAGCCTCAGAGAAGATGCAATTTTTTCTGTTACCTCTCAAAGTTCACACGAATCGTGAATATCATCTTTGCCATTACTCGGATCCAGTTCGTAAAAGGCACAGATTGTTGGAGTTGTGGTTGTGTCACATTTTATCGGCCAGAAATTCCCGATTCCAGTAAGCTTCGTACAAACCGTTTTTCATGGCCAAGGAACTAGCATTGGGACGAATCTGCCGGTGCCTTTTCCAAGGAATTCAGGGTCCCTAAAGTGGTAAGCCAACGTACAATCGGCTTTCGTCTCAATCCGTCCGATTATGCCGCACCTGTGCTGAATACCGAAGCCTCGTTTCAGACGAATTGTTCACCTGCTAGAGAATGCACTTTAAAATGCTTGAGACAACCTGTACCCCAACAATCATATTGAAAACTTCTTTCTTGTCTGCTTTAATTCTACTGTAGTTATGAGATCAAACTTTCTTTTACCGACTTCAAAAGTTTTCTTTCTATCGTAACTGCTGTTCAGCTGGATATAGGGTAGGAGTGCTGCAGCTGGATGTCTTGTTCATTTTTACTTTTATAAACTATAAACACAGTATTTATTTATATCCTGATGCGAATATCGCAGAGAGAGATACCACTTCTGGATATAAGCCAGGTGCCCAGTCAGCGCAATCAATCAACGAATTCAGAGGCAGTGACATTTGAAACTATCCAGGAATATGCTTGTGTGATGGCTTCTCTTGACTGGCTAAGCTAATGCCCTTCACCCTACCCTCTTTTACTCAGTCCAATCACAACCCACCAATATGAACCAATATGAAGTTGGCTTTGTATAGTGCATGACGACGTTCTCATCAAGAAGTGATAGTTTTTGGCCCAGTAGCGTACAAATTCCAATAATCCCTAAAAAATCATAGCAGCGCTCACTATTCCTAGAGGAGCAGTTTCGAGCATAGTGGATGAGATCAAAAGCTCTTCAAAACCTTTTGTCAACTGCTTCCTCTCAGAAATTCGTTCGGCTACAGGAAGAAGGTCTTCGTGAGCTGACCACGCTCTGCTTCTTTGGGCGGGTATCGAGAGGTCATTGGAATCTCGCAGTCGCAATCATAATCATTATAGGTTTGGATGACAAAACGTGGCAAAGAAACCCAATAATATCATTCGTTTTGTATAACTCGCGGTGTACTTTTTGCCGGTGGTCCAATAACCTGAACAATGGAATCGTCGCCTCGACCCTCCTGACCTCAGCAGCAAAGGTTGCTTAATGCTTTGCTGGAAACCCGCCTTTTTTCCATGATCGAGCATCCAAGCAGTTCAAGAAATGCTCTTTTGGCTTGATTCCGCCATAAATCCTTTTATGAACCCCGTTGTTGTATTTGTCTTGTGATTCACTCGCTTCTCAATGCTTTGGTTGGTCCTCGTCGTCTTATTGATGATATTGATTTTTCTCTATCGATCGATCCTTTCCACATTTTTCACCAGAATGTACAGCCCGTACATGGACTTGGGGAAAGGATTCTACACGGCACGACCGTCAACCATCAGCGATCGCAATCAATACAGTAAGTGTTGTCATACAACTCTGAATTTGAGTGAATCAAAAAATACACTTCGAGATAGTCAACGTTCCGACCGTATTTGAGGATGAAAAGTTTGATCACATACTTCCTGAGGCATCTGTCGAGTTGGTTATGCAATATAGCTGTTTTCGTAGGCAAATACAAGTACTGAAATGTAGGCCGTTCATAGAAGTCCAAGCAGATGTGCAGCTTTCCAAGACTAGTGGCATCCTCCCAGACCTTTATGTTCAATCGAATCGGAGCTCATAGTTCGTATAGTTCTGAGGTCATGATAGCCTCAAAAAAAGTCTTAAAAATTTCGACTAAGAAATTCAGATGGCTGCAAGTCCTTCTGAGTGCCACTGCAGGAGAACACCGAAAAAGTCATATTTGCCGACTATTTTTTGTGTTGTGTTAGCACAGCGTAACGCATGGTATTCCTATCTAAGCTTGTGTTCTGATATTCATTAGCCATAAAGAGCCCTCTACCGCAACCCTTCATCTGAAATCAATGTATTTAACTGCATTCGAACCTATATGGGAAGAAACCGTAGGTAAATTTTTATAGCGAATCTTCGAGCTGATTCACGTCAATCCTTTGAGCTTTTTTATTGTTTTTTCTCAAAGTTTGAACCTGAACGTTCTAAAACTGCTTTCTGGAACGTATAGCGATATTTCATAGCAATTGAAGAGGCAGTCAATTAAAGCAGTAGCTGAACATTCCTTCCATTTGACTGCCATGCATGTTTTCGGTCCTCATAATTCGCAGAGAAGACTAGGTGGTATGATAGATTTTAGGGATCACTCTCCTGAAAGTAGACTATCATCTCCTGAGAACAGACTATCACTTCTTTTGGTTGCCCTTCCACTAAACCTTGTATTTGTATCCTGGCTTTAAATGCTTCGATTCGAAAAACCTCCTCTATTTTTTATTTCAATTTCCTTTACCGGCGAAATAGGTTCGTCAAAAGCTCGCAGGTACTGTATGTAGGGGAATCATCCAATACCAAACTTGAAATGGAAACTCATACGTTTTATTTCACTATGACATCAGAATGTTGGAATTCACTTTAGAATACGCTTTCAGGAAATTTTCATAGACTTTTAAGATAAAAATGAGCCTTTTTGTAGTCTGTTGCATCTCGTTTACATGCTCTCAATTCGTAGTGGTCGAGAAAAGTTTCATTAAGTATTTCGGGTTTCTAATTTACTGGAATATTTCGAATTTTGAAAATACTTTGTAGTGCAAGCAATAAATTTATTATTGCGGTAAAATAAAATAAAATATATACGGTATAAAATAACGTCTGAATTCTGGGTTGCCATGAATAAAATTACACCTGAAAAAACCAACGCAACTTCGTTTAATACAGTAAAAGAAGCTGCACATGAACGATATTTTTTTGAAATTGCCTTCCTATTTAGATGACCTTCTGCGCGCTGAAAATGAATCTTTGAGAGTCCGAGTGACGGAGTTGGAGAAAATCGTGGACAGGCAGCAAAGTGAACTGGTCAGTTTCTACAAACAAGAGACTATTTTTTATTATTTTTTTTATTAACTACAAAGATATGCAACTCAATTTAACCCATTTCTTCTTTTTCAGTTCATGCTTGGTTAGTGAGAGTGAATCTGTCGCGCTTTCAACATTTTATGCCCTAACGGAGCATTAACAAATGCAATGGCCCACAGCCAAAAGCTCATTAAACCTTCTAAACATTGCGCATGTGCACATTCCATCCTTTCTCAGTTCCAACATGCCAGTCATCATTGCGGCAGATTTTATTTCTCAGACTTGTTTTTTATTGTTCTGCCTATCATTATAACAACGGTTATAGTTCAAGCCCTAAGTAGTCATACCTCCACTTGAGTCAGTCGGGTGAACTCCTCATAGGTCCTTCAGTAGCCTACCCTCAGTCGCTTGCCCATTTCACTCAGTCGCTTGCCCCTTTTGCCCACTGTCATTTCATCATAAAAGGACTGAAGGTGTAGGAGTATGGGTACTTGTACCCAAAAACCGAGTAGCGCTTGTCGCACCTGATCGCGCGCAGTCGCGCCCTATAAATGGACGGATACTGTAGCTGCCGCTGAACAACTGCCGCCTGCCGTGGGAATTCTGGGAGAAGTCCCGCCATCCAAGGTGTAGTAGTGGTAAATTGTAATCAACATCAACAGTTACCTAGTACTCCTGAATATAATACAGGGAATGTTCCTACAGGGAAAAACTTTTTTGAAAAATTTGATTTAAAGAATTTCAGATGCTTCTGCAAACCACATCGGCGGACCTACTGCGACGAATGGCCAAACTTGAGATATCGTCATCACCCGCGAACAATGGTATCGGCAGCCCTAGTTCAAAGGGTACTTTCAATGCCCGAATTCTCGTACCGCATTTTTCTCAAATCATACTGTTTGAGCGACGCAAAGGGCCTCCCTAAGTTACCAGTTCAAGTTGATCGACCTACAGTCGTACTTTTCAGCCGTAACTCCTTTCCTTCTGGATCTAATCATGCGAAATTTCGATATATTGTGGTGCATGTGTGTATTGTGGATATTTGCCACTATTGAAGTACAATTTACTTTAATAGTGGTAAATATCCAAATATCCCAAAGAGCTCGAACTCAAAATCAACTAGGAATACGAATGAAACTTCTTTTCTTTTTGCCATGTCAAAGTGTACGAGCGCTAATGCCGGACACAGAAGAGAAGGAAAACGCACATAAGGTGCGAATAACTGCAGACGTCAATAACTTTGCTTTTATCGAAATCTGCTACCGCAAAAAAACACTTTCCATTAGTTACGTAGATATTGCTGCTTTGCAGTCAAGTAGCGTTGGATAGTGTGAAATATGCTATAGTTAAATTCAACAAAATTTTGCGCGATTTGCTCCACAAAAAAAAGTTATGAACGAAAAAGCGTAAGAGAGTTTGGCCGAAGACTTTTGAACGCTACTGTACTGGCTGCCTTATTTTTCGAAGCCACTGACATTTCAGCAAAAAAAAAACTGTTCGATCTCCACTACATTCCATCTCAGATCGTGAGCATCGAATTGTTTATTCCAGCATCACCAAAGGTGACGGCCCGCCTGCCACCACGAAATATCTCACAATCTTCTTACAACATCGCCAAGACAGCTAGTCCATCCAGAAATGGCCTATCACGGAGTCTCCACGTTCATAATTCCAGGGAAGCATGCATTGATGAGGTAACATTGAGCCGTTATGAAATTTTACAAGTTTGGAAGCCAGAAATCTATTTATAGAATCCAGGACCTCAGGTATCTCCTGCGTCACTGAAAAGACAAACGTCGGCAGCCATAGTCAATGTATCAGTTGGGAAGAGCTCGAGAGGTACTGCACTTCTTCTTGGGGTAGCGTAATGGTTCATTTTGTTATCTTCATTTTATCTTCTTGCGAAATCGGCTTATCGACACAGATTTGGAGCGGCAGACAGCAGTAGTTTTCGAGCTGTACTTATACTACATACATAGTCGATAATATTGGATTGATGCGGAAGTCGAGACACATAGTAAGGGATAAAGAGCAGGAAGTCCGGAAAACACAAGTACCTGTTCGATTCCCGTCCGATGCCGAAGCTTTGCCAACAAATCGCCATCCTTGTGAAACTTACATCGTGTACTGCGACGATGTAACAGTAGTTAACAAAACATCGAGTATTAAGACACAATTTTTAATGTATCGTCGTGTCTTTATAAGTACTTTCGTATCACCCTCAAAACATCACATACAGAACAATCTCATAGTTCTATGAACGGCTCTCCGTTAATCCGGCATGATAAAAGTTAGTGTTGTTAGTTGACTTAGCCTTCGAGATTGGTAACGGCTTCACTTCATTAACGGCTAACGTTTCGGCAAAATAGCCATCTCCAGAGTCTGTAAGCTGGATCTCAAAATTCTCCAACGGGATATTAGTAGGTCTTTAAGCTCTTCTCTCGTAAACCATATCGGGATTGTCGAGAGTCGACTTCGAGCACTACTCTTCTATGAATGGCGTCACGACCAGCGCTCGTTTCGCTGGCTCCAACGCCAACACTGCATTCGGAGTGGGCAACGTTAGCCAAGGGACCGTCAGTCGTTTATTCGCCTGCTTTCACTCCAAAGATACGACACCAAACGATGATTTTGCCCGAATGACTGGTTGCTCACGATGTTGTCTGACTTCTCGGCGAAGGAACGAATAGGCCGGATGCGAGCAAGGAATCGGCGGAGCTTCTCGGTTGGGATAAGAGCAACGCCGCCCGAAACCGAGCACGGCCAATTGGCCGACGAATTCCAATTCGAATTCCAATTTACCAGTATCTCAACCAGCCAATCGCGTCTCCTCACCTCCAAGCAGAGTAAGTTTCTGCAGGATTCGGTGACTGGAGATGAGAGCTTGAAACTCTACGATCCTCTCCAACCTCTCCCTTAATGAGTGATACTACTAGTCATTTGAAATTCACGGTAGGGATGAATCTGAAAAGAATGTCCAAACCTAACCCTGCACGAATTTTATTTATCCCATGATAATTTTCATGTCATCGTCAAAAGAAAATTCGTTTAGGTTCACCGTTACGTAAGTGGATGTCACATCAAAATGTAAAAGGCTCACCCACATCAGGCGCTCCTCTGGGAGATCTCTCTGTAAGTGGACGGACCACCCCATCAGTGTGTTCGCCTTCACGCAATCTGTCATCATGGACCGTATCTAGAAGTGTTTCGTAAGTTTGTACACTTTGGAACGGTATTTCTAATTGGGCCCCTAATTTGATCGACCTTTCTTCATTGTCCCTTCCCTTTTCGGATGACTCCCAAGTTTGAAACCATAAAAGACCTGATAAAGGGAAGGGCTTTTGAAGCACCGCCGCTAGCACCTTTTACAGTTGGGACGGAAATTACTACTCCAGGATAACTCCTTCGAGGGAGATAAAGCGGGCATAGTAAGCAAAGTAAGGAGTCTACTCAACAACTTGTTTTGTGTTTTGTGACGTGAACGCGGAACTTTTTTTCTATTTGGTTTTTCTCAGTTTCCCACATTTCAAGACATTAAAAGTCGTACTTAGCGGACTACTGACAAATTGCTGTGCTTTTTCGTAGTCGACAGGCTTCCGACCACAGTCGGGCCCACTGCGTTTTATAAACATTTTGTTGTTTAAGTTAAGAACATACCAATCAGGGACAGATTTCTTAATTGATTAGACTGTGCCGTGCCTCTCTGACCTTCCTAAATCCTATGAAATGCTAATGAACAAACAATTGCATGAATTCGTTGTTTGTGATGGTGATATTGTCGTGTTGTGCAGCAACATTTCAGTCGAGCTGCATCCGTTTGCACCCTGAACAGTCCATCGAGGAATCATTCCAATTCCGTGTAAGTTTGGAGCAGTGCTTCATTGTTTTTTATAAGTTTATGAAAGAATTCAAAGCATGTTTTTTCACCATGAACGACTTTCTATGAATCTTGGCATCGTGTGAGTTCCGGTATGAAGGTGTGTGGTATAGCCTCAGCCAAGATGGTACAGCACTTTATTCAGTCAACGTTTCGGCGTTACCGCCTTCGTCAGGACCTGGAAGCCAAAAGGAATTCGAGATTCATCCAACTCATGCACCATTTCAGACTTCAGTTAGCCCAAGTAAACCTACAGATATCTGAATAGGTCTCGTAAACCACAACAAGGGAACCCACGTTAGAAATAGAGGAGACGACATGTTTTTTCACTTGCACTCACTTAGAATCAGCATTAATGACTTTTCCGAACCTTGTTCTCCTCTCTGGAATTTCTCGTTTCATGGCTAGAAGTGGAATTTCCTGGATGAAACAGAACGGGCACCGTGAGAACAAGGTTCAGTGGGAGTCCATTCGGTGGTGATCCAGTGTGGAAGACATATACCACCTAAGTAACAGAAAACTAATTCAATTTGCTTCACCAACAAAAACATTGGCCCACTTCTAGTTTTAGTGTTATGTTCGCAGTGAATGAACAGACATTACCTTATCACCAGGAATATTTTGCATTTTTTGGCGCATTTCTCGTATGTCAGTACTCCGGGCAATTCTGCATGCTGGTATGCCATCGAGAAAGACTCTTGATCAATTGACTGGTTTACGCTAGTGGAGTCGAAAGGCTCAAGGGGATGCACCCATGAATTGAATCGCAGTAGAATGATATTGAGAAGCGTACGAAGGACCGACGTTTTTATGGGACCTGCCCTTTTTTCTCTAGTTGCTGGAGTTAAAGCTATTCAGTGTCTTTCAGACTGAATTAGCCGAGCTTTTCACAACAACGACTTTTAGGTGCAATACTCGAGAGCCGATATTCAATGCATCATCACATGTGCTTCAATTACAAGTGGCAGGGCGGTCGGTGGCAGTTCCTGTACCGGAATCTATAGAGAATATAGATCCAGCCGCTGAGCAACCACCTCCTGATTGCCCACCTCCTCAAATTGAATGGGCATACGGTGAGCTTTGCAAATTTCCTTTTTCGAAACGTTCTACCGTAGTTTGAAAGAGTTATAAAAGAATANGAGCAACATCAACGACATTACACTGGCCATACGAGTGATGTCAAATGGTAGGAGATAATTCATCAACAGAAGTTCCTTTTGTGTCATTTTTTTACTTTTACTTTCCTTTTTCCCCTTCTATCTTCTATTTTCATGCCTTTTTCGATGACTGAAAGGAAGTCGTCAACTTTTCAAAATAGAATTCAATTGAAGCATTTGTATCCATCCGAATCGAGTAATCGTCGCCAGCGGTCAGACCACCTGCCATCGACGAGACCGGCGGCCGGAATTCGGTCTACGCGACTCAGTAGCCACGCCACAAGAAATTAAGAATGAACTCGAAAATAACCACACCGAGGTCAGCTTGTAATTGCAACAACATAGTTTTTGGAAAAACGGGACTATTGCCAAGAGGTACATCGATAGCTGTAAGCTTGAGAGCTCGAAGCCCTCATTGTCAACATCTTTTTTTACTGGAACATTTCAAGTACTTGAGAACACTTGGCTTCCATCCTGCGTTGAAACTTTTCTCGTGGACACTCCTTCTGTACAAACCTTCTATGATCAAGTTAAGGTCTAAAGCATGTTTTGGTTCCTTAGCAAACACGCAGAAGGGTGGGAAGGACTGAGGGCCTCTCGGGATTAGGGTGGGGTGTGGGGTGAAAGATAGAGGGGAAGGCGTGATTAGTGAAAAGTGTGCTCGTGTGACCAGCCTATGGAGTGGTCGTAGCGACAGTTGGGTGGGGGACAAACATTTCGCTTCATTGGGAATGAGCCCTTCGTTATTTGACCAACACAGGCCTGTTTTCCAATAAGTCATGTAGGTGACTGGGTTAATCATCATTCATTTTCAATTCAACGAGAGCCACTAAGGCATAGTTGCTGCGACAATGACTGACCCCTGCCTCTTGGACATCACTGCTTAGCAAAGGTCTTGAGTAGGGGTTCATAGCTAGCCTGCCCACGATCTGAGAGACAATGTTCGATAGGGTACACCATCCTTCGCCTTCTTTGAACTTTTCCGTCAATGGTGCATGCCGCTTCTGTTATTTGAATTTTCAGGCACATGTTCGGATTTGGGACAGCGTCACATTGGCAACTTTGCATGTACTGGGTGGTTCCAAAGCAATGTTCGAGAAGTCGATCGCAGCGCTTTCGTTTTCGAATACTGATGGCAAGTTTTCAGAGAAAAATATACTCTATTTGACATTGTCGGGTTACTTTTTTGATTGTGAGAAGGGAATCTACAAGACCGAATTTTCTCAGGTGGAAATCTACTTGCTTGCACCGATGAATCCTATACACACTTATTATCAGTATGGAAATGGTCTGATGAGGTCAAATTAGCTGAGGCCAAGGTGAGTTCAAAACAAAGGGAAATACTCAGTTTAACTTTATTTTCATTGGCCGTAGCTTTACTTTCGCCACAGTAATACTTAGGTGCTTCAACTACTTTCAGGGCGCGAATGACCAAATCTTCGCGGTTAGCTGGCATCCATTGGTAAGGAATCTAATCGTGATGTGTGGCCGAGGACACTTCTCATTTTGGCAATTCGACGCGAAGAATGAGACGCTCACGAAGAACGTGGCCATTTTTGAGGTGGTTTTCGATGACCAACCCGAGTCAGCTACCTCTTTATCACACTGTTGACTGTCCTTCTCTGAATGTCATCTTCTTTCATTATCTATACTTCAGGGCAGAGATAAGCCGAAAACACTTCTCTCAATGTGTTTCTCGGAGACGGGCGACGTGATCACGGGTGATTCAAATGGAACACTCTCGCTATGGGATCCCATCACGTTCAAAACCAAAAAGCAGGTAAGCGCGTTAGAGAAACGCAGCAGGAAAGTCATCAGAAAACAAAATATATGAGAAAAGATATTTCGGTGAAAATGTAGTTGGGGTGGGGAGGGGGGGTGGCCACCATATCAAG
>UZAF01017476.1:0-24433 GCA_900617895.1 Haemonchus placei
TACGGCAAAATGAATGAGTCAATCTTTCAACATTTTCCAATCTTTGAAGGGATTTTCCGAAGGGAGGGAAGGAAATCTAAGAAGGTGGTGGCTGCGTTGGAGGCAATCTTTTAGCATAGATCACTCTTTGTTCTTTAACAGGTTCTTACTCAAAGGCAAACTAGAGTGGATTACCAGTGAGATTGCGGATCTTGTCCATGTATTGGTTCCCATGAATGGTAGCCAGACTCCTTAACTGTTGAGCCAGAGAAAATCAGAAGTAATTAACTAACAAGCAAGTGAAATATGTGGTTGAATATCTCATCAATCAAAAATTCATCAAGTTCTCTGTGGCTGGCGAAAATTACTCCCGCTCCCATGGAAGGTATTAACTTTCAGGGAAAAGCACTAAGCAGAGCTACCGTATCACATTAGATCACCATCTACTGAGAGTCATACGTGAGAAATATTAGTCACCTTTTCCCTAGATGATGTTTTACCTGAATTTAACAATTTTGAATGCTACTTTGGAACAAAAGAAGAACAATTCCCAAGCGAATGCTGAACTTTATACCTCTACCTATGAAATCAGGAAATACAGACATAACCGCCACAGTACAATCGAGTACGAACAACTGCCTGCTACAGTAGCGCAGAACTCAACACAGAGATGCGTTTCTTTACTTCTCACTTCAATCCAGACCAAATAGGCCGATCGACTTAACAGTCGAAAGCGATAAATCTTTCTTTACACACTTTTATAGTAGGGAAAGATAGAACGTTTTCAGAACACGGAGTCAACTTTCTCATGAAACGATAAGTAGAAAATACGATTACATGTGGAAAAAAGTTACCTTATCCAAAAAGAGTTACCGAATTAGGGTAGGTCTGCTACAAGGAAAACAGAAATTAACGAATCGAGAAAGCAGAGAAATAACTCTTCAGCAGGTAGTTGGCACTCTGTCTGTCTCCCATGTCTCTCTGTTTATCTGTCTGTCTGCCTGTCTCCCCTTCTTCTTGTCTATCTGTCTGTCTCCCCTTCTTTTTGTTTATCTGTCTGTCCGGCTGTCCCCCCCGTCTACTTGCCTGTCTGTCTATCTGTCTGTCAATCTGTCCGTCTGTCTGTCTGTCTGTCTGCTTGTCTGCCTGTCTACCTGTCTGTCCCGTCTTCTTGTCTGTCTATGTATCTGACTGTCTGTCTACTTGTTTGTTTATTCGTCTGTCTTTCTGTCTATCTGTCTGCTGCAGTTATTTCATGCTAATAATGACAGATAGCCAAGATCGAAACGTTAGTGATCCTGTTGAGCTAATGAAGTTTCTATAACATGACATGTCAGAAAACTTCTGTGGCATCGTCATTTACACCAAAGTGACAGTAATGAAGATAGCCGGTTTTCCTGAGAGTTTATCTGTGCACAGAAGAAACGTTTTAGGCTTCATGTTGAATCCCAGATGTTCGCACTCATACAATAGAAATCGCGACTTCGTGAGTTACATGAAATTTCGTTACGGCAGCAATTTTCTTTGGGAGCCCTTTTCACCCTATATTCATTCCCTTACCATACTCCAAAGCGCTCCACAATCAGTAGGAAAGCAAAAATTTATCTGACTAGGGCCCAATAGGAGGAATTCTGAAGAAGAACAACGTGGGAGAGAAGCGACTGGCCTTCTTTTCTGTGAACTATTATGAAAAATGAATGGGGGTCTCAGAGGCAGCTCTTACTCTGAACTCATTGAAATAAAGAGGAGCTAGCGAGTAAAGAAGCAATCAGTAGAGGAAAAGAAATCATAACGGTCCCGAGAATGTTATGTTATGTTTATTACGTTGCTAAGGCAAACGTAGTATAAAAGGAACACAACCTTCTGCAAACAACTCAAATAACGGAATAAATGGAAGGGACCCATGTAAATAGAGAACACGTAAAATGAGGTAACTGTGCAATTTCTAGGTTAGACATAAAACAAAGGCATAGAAGAAGTGGTCCACCACAAGGAACTATGAAAGCTCATACTTAGATAAAATAGCTGCCACAGTGCGTTTGAACTTAGACAAGGAATCCGGAGTGTTCAAGTTTTTCGTTATTTTTTTGTAGAGGCTAGCCGCTCTAAATGTGAAACTTTTGGCTCTTATACTGGTTCTGGGCCTAAGAATGTGCTACAAGTCGCCCGTACCTTGGACCGGTGAACGTGCTACAAACCGCATCAAGGTACCGTATCAGCAATGGCACCCATTCGCCACGTGAAGATCATGACGATACAGTAACCTCGAGAAGCCCATATACAAACCACTCACAATGAAGCTGGGTGTCGGTGTCACGAACAAAACTCTTTAGGGAGCTCGAAGTAGTCGACTGTATTTCGAAACGTGAAGAAGTTTCGATCTGAGAAACATTCTTATTCGAACAATTCGCTAATTGTACAGCAATTTCACTATTAAGGAGTTGTTTGATCGAATAAAAAAGTAATCACTTCCTGACATTCCTGCGCTGAAGCCCTTTAAGTTTACCCGTATGCATAGAAAATAGACTGAGAAAAAGAAATGGGGAAATAGTTTATTGAGTAAAACCTTAATCTAACGAATCTTGCTTGAACCTTAATGCCTAACAAGAACTTACTTCCACTAAATAAAAAAAGGTGGGGATGGAGTAAAAAGTTGGGAGAGCCTTAACTTGGTACGGTTTTCAAACATGAGAAATACATATGTTTTGAGTTCCATTTCATTCGCCTACCTTCGTAGGTCTCACGCGATGTGATTAACTAAATCGCAATGGAATGTAAAATTCCTGAGATTCTAAATTTTTACTTTTTCCCACACTGCACGCTGCTCATACAACTGGTAATCGAAAACCGAACAGGTGCCCAACTCGATAATTCCTATATCCAACCTCTTTTCGAAACTGTGAACAGTACAGCTAAGGGGCCTTTATTTTTTGAAATACCTCGATACCAAAGGAAATTTATTGAACAAAAGGAATATTTCATTGTGAAGGAGTCTGGTTTAAAGATACGCTTCATAGAGGATTTCGCCATGCAGTTTACTGGAAGAAAAAGAAAATGATATGGTTGTATAAGTGCCAACGTACTGAATGTTTCTGAAAGTCATTTTGAGAGGCTCTTATTTTGTTCACAGGAAAATTGAAGGAGCATATGAAAGAGGTAGTACCCGATTTTCGGACTTAAGGACTCAATCGGTTACTGTAATTGCTATAAGTTCAATGTGGGCACCCACCGTTCTCCTGACGTATATGTAAGTCTACTCGGCAACCGCTTGCCCCATGCTACTGAAGACTCTGGAAATGAAACCATGTCATATTGAAGTGGTTGTTTCTTCAGAAAGCCAAGAAAAGACTAGGAAAATTTCCGAGTCATTAAAATGAAGGCCCGGTAACTGTACGAACGGAAAAATCCGTCATTACTGATGAAGATCCTCTCTTTCTGATTGACTAGACAGGGAGAACCAACTAATGGACTCAGGAAAATCGTCAAATCTCATATCTTAGTCTCACACAAACATCGCAATCATTTCTTGAGAACAGCAAGAAAAATAAGGTACCACAAATGAGAAGTCTGTGATGGCTGACTCTTACAAAAGTAAATGGCATAGCCGAGTTATGATCCTCTTTGAAATATCGCACGTTATGCAGATTTGAGCAGGTTTTTTTAGCCACCGCTTCCCCTGCCTACCCCCATACCTTGCTTTCCCAATAAAACAGTATTAATCATTTTTAAAAAGCAAGCAGAGAAGAGATCGGCAGTGGATTCTGGCGATCAGGCACTTCTGACAGCTGTCAGAGATGACGAGCCTTCTGTAGGCACTATGGAGACTGAATAATGACATGAACTATTTCATGGCCGTCCGTTGCCACAGAATCTTGGAAAAAACAGCACGTCACCCCATTCCTGTTGGATATTTACGTTTTTCATGAATAATGTTGTTCAAAAACCGCCGGATGATTATGCATTTAACCCAAGTCACATAAGGATGTGCATCGTTACTATGCAAATGTTTCGTCTGGCTAGAAATAGCCAGCTTTGAGGAATAGCAATGCCACGTGGCCAACGTGAGGTCTGGAAGGGGTTCGTGGTATTAATGGGGTAGGCTATTGTTCGTGGCATTCTGACCCTCCCACGCCCACGTAAGCTCTTGGTAATTATGTAGGAGAAGCATCACAAAATAGATAATCCTATACATCCCTTCTGACCTCTAAGAAAATGAAAAAAGACTAGTTGACGTCATCTTATATTCGCTTTCTTTCGATGTTCCCAAATGAGTGTTCCCAGTGAAACCCGCACGAAAGGGTAAGCGTGTCGGCGTTGATGAATTCCTTTCGGGATGCGCCTCGCACTTAACTCCCATGCAGAATCGTAATATTGAATGCGAATCTGAATGCGTATGTATGTGGCCGATATAATGACTTGCGTTGACCGGCCAATGTAGAAGTCAATGCTTTGTCCTCCCAAACGAGTCTGGCCCAAATTAACCGACGCCGGAGAAATAGAAGAATTGGTTGACCCAGTCGGATAGTGAACCTAGATTCGGTCCCAGGACCATGCTTGGATGCCTCTTGCTAGTACATCACCAAGGTTTCCAAGCAAGGCATCCCAAATGCTCTCGGAGTACTGGCGTATCTTTACCACGCCATGTATTTAGCTTCTATTCAGAATGGTGTGGACAGTTAAGCGCCTACATGTATTGCATGATGATTTCTTTGGCGGCAGATGTCAAGCAAGGTAAAAATCGGTGTGGTTGTCTCCAATCTTTTGGGCAGGTCGATGCCACCTAACGGCTCGGCTCATGGTATAGAAGTTCCCAAAGTTTCCCTGGACCAAAGACCTGGTACTTCCACTGGCATCATGGGCGCGGTAGCTTCACTACTGTATATCAGAGTCCAAGGTTTTGATACAAAAATCGAAGCGAAAAAAATCCTATCCGAAGCGGAATCAAATGAAACAATCGAGCACATAAGTTGAGCAGTTTAATCCATGCTTCCTAGTTTTTCCCACTTCTTTATGTTTACACAATCATCAGAATAATTTTTCTGTAAGGGTGTTTTTGTTTTCTTCCTGTTGGAAGTATTCGAAACGCCAAGATATCCTGCTTCCCCTAGCTGGACCAAAGATGACTCTTTATGTGTTCGTTTTCGCAATTTCGACGATAAACGGCAGTAGCCAGTCGCGAGACAACGAAGTCATTTGCCCTCATGGGAATATGACCCTCTTCACGAACAATTAGGAAGCTATCGTAATTTAAGTGCGCAACGGATCAACGCTCAGCACACATTCATTACATCCATCCTCCTTTTCTACAACGAAAATGAATAGAGCCAACCAGTTAAAGAAGTTCATATGTGGGTGGGGTGGCAATTAATACAATCCTTTTTTATGAAAATAACTTGAAAAATCCTAAAAATCGAGGTAAACTTTGACGTAGGCTCCTTATCCGTATTGTAGTCGGATTTAATGAATTTCTAGTAATTATTGGCTTACACACGTACTATGCTACAAAATGTAGGAAGAACCCGATGATTGACTAACCTTAGCCCCCTCGGACGACATAGTATCGAAACTCGGCTACAGCCATCCTTTTTCTAGGAGTTGGACTCGATTTGAAGGAGTAAGCGATGAGCTGGCCTTTGCTAGACACTGCCTGAGCAAGTCATGGATCCAAATACTTTGATATTTTGGCAGTATGCGCATGTGTGTGGCGCATTCCAGCAGAAAGCGCAGTACAACGTCTTCTTCGCAGTTTCATACAACTAGCCTTTCATCCTTCTGTTAGTAATGGGTACAAACTGAATAGCAGCCCTCGGAAAATCGTTTTTTTAATAAAATTACTTAGAACCCTCATGTTTACTATGTAAGAAAAGCCTCGGCTGCCAAGAACGCCCCGTATGTAGTTGGTAATTTGAGACGTTATTTATTCGTCTTTCTTCTTCCCATTTTGGTACTCCGCTACTAGAACAACAACCTGTTTTCTGCTTTCCCGAGTCCTTGATGCTTTCCCGTATACAGCTGCTAACGAGGGGATCATCTTGGCATGACTTGATTAGAAGATTTAATAGGCTGCTGTTCTCCTCATTAAGCTGATTTTAACTGCTCCCGGCTGGAACGTAAGGTTGTCGACAGAATGTCAGCAATTACTCTCCCATTCATTAAGTGGTCACCACCCCTATGGGACATTACACATGTTCTTCGAAAAGTTAATGAGTAGAAGAGCCTATGGCAAAAAAAAATCTGGAAAATCACTGAAAACCTAAAAAATTCTTTTTTTTGGATTACAATTCCAGTATTGTCCGAGCAGTGTGAGCGGAGTACGTAAGTANGTGACAACATGTTCTACTCAATGAAGCTGTGCCAGAACACGGCGACACGACACGTCCAATTGTGGGCGTCCTTGGCTGTGGTGGGCGTTATAAACGAACCATAGCTCTTATTGAGCTCTTTCATGGCAGCAAATAGGATACGATAAAGCTACAGATTGCATTTTTAGAATGAAAATTTTGTTACAACAAGAAAACAGCCACTCTTAGTTGTGCCCTCGTATATCCCACAATTTGAACTTGAATCCTATGCCCTTCCCCAATCCAAACTTGAGAGCGCTACGAAAAAACAAATATTTTCTACATTCAAAAGGAGCGTGGATTAAAATAGCTTATAATTGACTAAAAATGCAGGCGTAGATAATCCCACACCATAAAAAACACAAAAACGACCACGCTATTACGTTGTCCAGGAACTAGAAGAGAAATAGTGAAGGTTATGAAGTGCGTATATCAAATCCTGGTGGGGTATGGGTGACTGAACATCCCGACGGCGCCAATTCCACACTTTTCACAAGTTCAGTATGAAGGACATACACCGAAAAGCTCCCACACGCCTCTGTCACCGTCATTCTGTCCCTGGACTTCCACGGGAACGATTTGTGCAGATCCATTCTTATCCTGTAGATACCTCCATCACTGCCTCGCCTTCTTGACTCATTCTGCTCGGATAAAAAGTTTTTTTATTGAAGCACAGCGAAATTCGACAAAATGACAGCAGAGGAAAAAAAGGGGTGACAAACAGATTTCGACGACAATTCAAATTGATAACAGATAGGAGGTATTTCGAAGAAGAGGCAGCGTTGTATTCGTGTCTTCATTGTGTCTGTAATGAATGATTTTCGATGATATTTCATGATAATACTAACCGGCAAGCTAATACGATCGATTGATTGATTAATGATTAGATAATATATCAGAGAGAGGGAGATAAGATCAGAGTAGGTAGTAGCAGCGGCAGAACGAGCAGCAGCAGCGCAATAACAACGTAGCATCAGATTTGGCGACAACGACTATGCCTCTTCAACGGCTCTGAAATGGAAAATGTCCGTGGACCTTCTGAAGGAGTTTACTCTACTTTCTATCTTTTCTATATCTATTCTACAGTATGTAGTAAGCGTTCAAAACCTATTCGTACTTGTTCGAGGGCGGCACGATTAGTAGGCAACACTAAAAGAAACTTTGAAAAATCGCAAGCTTTTCACTTTTCTACGCTCTACGTTCGTCTATTGGCCTAATACTAATCTTAACAACTACTTCCGTACTGGGAATAACTTACTCTTTTCCAGTAAGGGGCTTCAATTCTTGATTTCCAGTCAATACGACGTATTTCTCTTCAGCATCTTGTGGAGTATGGAATCCAATGCAGAGCTGGTAAAGCCAACCTCCGATGAGCGCACCGATGAAGGGACCAACGATCGGTACCCACCACCAGGACCTATGCCTGAAATGTATCAGAAAAGCCCTCTTTGATATAATTTAACTTTTAGCTGTAAGTGGAGTTTTTGTGTAACAAAACAGAACTTTACAGATTTCAGGGGAGTGGGAGGATTATCGGGGGACTGCGCACCACTTACTGTGGACCCCTTTGTTTCCTTCACCTCTACCTACTAGTAGCCTTCCTCCTGCACTGCTAAACCCAGGGCTGAGATTACTTGAATATCCGTGCACTTCCCTCACCCACTCGTCTCCGTCCCGTGATTCAAGCTCCGAGCTTAACATCTACGTTTTCGATTGATTCTTCTGAACCCCAGGTCGCAAAAAACCTTAAATCACCCCGTAGCCTCTGGCTGTTTCGTCCATGAAAAAATAGTTTGGCATCACAAATGTTACCAGTGGCAGCCATTCCCCCTTCCGCCGAAACAGCCCATGAAACGACTGCTACACACGCAATGGGCTTCGATTTAGTGTTCGCAGCATATCAAGCCGTTCAAAGATCAGAGAAACTTTTTCAGAGGCTATACTGAGCAAAGAAACAAACGAGATGGATGGTCATATAAGTAAAAGGATGGTCAGTCGGGGTAATCTAGTCACTAAGGCAGGGTAAGCGATGTCCGTTGGGTACTAACTTCAAACAACCAGAGCGCTTAGAATGAGAACGGTTTCAAGTGAGCAGAGAATATCGAAAATTCTTTAAACACTCCTCTCTACGGTACTACCATGGTAATGTGAATGATGTGATTCAGCAAAAATAGCGATAGCCCCAGCCCTCCAACACATAGATGCTCTCATCATGATCCAAGCTTCAGCTCGCTCGATTACGACCACGTCCAGATCAGCGACAAATGGAGACAACTTTCAAATTCATTTTTGGATTATAAAATTTGCCGGATGGGACATTTAGAGTTCAGCCGGTGCTACTTTGAATTTTCCCTTCCCATTTTTACAGATGACTTCTCAAAAAGTTTTCTGTTTCATAACTACCCTGGTTCCTTCCTCCTTTCTTTTTTCCTCTTGTTCTTCTGTCGCTAACTTCTACAACCCAGTTAGGTTATCCAGTGGGCCCGAAATTCCACCACAAACGCTAGTCAATGTCACTGTCACCTGTCATTCCTTCAATCGGAGGCAATAATTCTAGGGCGCTATCCTATCTCCATGTCGTCATCGGTTAGGGATGACATGCTCAATCAACCATCCACGCATTCATCTTCCTCTCACTATACAGTCCACCCTTTCACTCTTCACATTTTAAGGAATAGACCTTTCGGTTTCCGATTTCCGGTCAACAAAACGTCATCCACTCAGGATCTTCGAACAATTGAACCCTGAATTCGGTTGTTCGGTAGTGTTTCTCGGAGCAGGATCTGCTTGGGGAAATTCCCACAGATAGGCCTTCGGTATCATATCTAGAGAAGATAAGCCAACCAAATCAATAGAGGGCATAAAACCCTGCAAGTGGGGAAACACCCGAGGGAGTTCGTTAAATTACACCGAGGGGAGACCTGTGTTTAATTTGAATAATTGACGGCTGCGTTCATTTTGAGGGTATAGTAGGTACTCACGAGAATACATCTCCTCCGTATCCAACGATGAGGGTGAAAAGACGTGGTCCGAAGTCTCTAGCAGGATTACAGGGATATCCACAGTTGAATCCGAAAGCGGTTCCGACAGCGACGAAGGAGAGTCCAACCTGAAAGACACAAATCAGCTCTAACCCACAGAAGCTGTCAAAGCTCCCAAACTTACAAGTAGAGGTTGAAGCCACGTTGGATATGAGTTTCTCTTGTCTGTAATGTGGGCGATCAAGAAACAGAATACAGCCGTGGCGATAATCTGAAATGTGATCCCTTAAGTAATTAAGTAGTATGGAAAACAAAAAGTTCATTCTGTGGGATCTAATCCCAGATAAACAGCTCTCTGGGCTTGGGGGGTTCGATTGGCTCGTGACAGCTATTTCGAAGCTTGCAATTAGTCTCTTCCGTTCATTACTTTGCAAGCTAATAGGTTATCTAATCTGGTCATTTACACAGCCCAGCATAGGTGATTCCCGATCGGGCAGGTTGCTAGGGAGACATCGTAACCAGCAATTCATGCCTTAACGATAATTAGGCTCCGTTGTGTTGACGGCTGCAGACAGTCGAGCAAAGATCTGGGAGCCCATTTTCATTTCCGTCTGCCATTGTGGTAAGCAGAAAACAGATGAGTTAAATGAGGTTCTGTAGTAGTCAGGGTTTGGTAATAGGCTGGTAAAAGGCCTGGTATAGGTGTTTCAAAAGGCTACCAGCTCTGTGTTTAATGAATTCTCCCACGCCAGCTACCTGACGATGTACTAATGGAACCCTCCTGATAGCGACCTCGCCTACCCCGGAAACGGGGTAATTTCAACAACCGAGCGAGAGACGGGCGTGACGACGCGATTGGCGAGGAGGTCGGCGGGTCACTAATGAGATGAGATCGTTGCACGCAGTTGCGCACTGCAGACACTATAAACAACGGATGGGTCCCCTTCCCGAAAAGATGCCAACATGCGAACCTGGTCAATGAGTCCTCCGAAAAGACCCAAATGATTGGCTGGATAGGAGGCGAAAATGCCGGCCGTTGCTTTTGGTCCAATAACCGCTCGGATTCCTCCGTCGAAATTGTTGATTGCCTCTGAAAGTAGTTATGCGTTCAAACTTGGGTGGTCTGCCCAACGAGCAGATTCTAGCCGGTGGACTCACCATGGTATAGAGCATATGCCAAAGCTGCGCCGACTAAAGCTCCAAGGGTCTGTGCAATCGTGTAGAGGATGAAACGGACTGGGGCCAGCTGGCGGAAGCTCATGAACATCAGCGACACAGCCGGATTGATATGACCTCCTGCAAAAGCTTTTAATGTGCTGACGACCTTGGCGTATAAACGCCGTAACACAGCGACGACGTTAATCGCCGAAAACATTTACCAAATAGAAGCCAATGAAAAAGTGGCCAAGTGCTCTCAAGGAGAAACACATTCCTCGCATTTTAAAAGCAATTAAAAACCTCTTTCCCCGATTTTTCTGGAAGAACACCTTTATTGATTTCGTCAAATCACCCAGGAACCCCGGTATAAGCAGACAGCCCTACCCGGAATTTATAGTAGCCCTGAGGACCAGAAAACTTCCCTTAAGAGTAACCCGAAAGAAGCAGATCAGACTCCTAATCTTTCATGTACCCTGACAGCTGAACTGACCCATACTTTCTTACTCCCCCTTGTATTTCTAGCTTTCCTTCTTTTTCTTTTCTTTTCCTCCCACCAACTCTTTTTCCCAGGGAGAAAATGACATCATCGAGAGTTCATTCGGTTGTGCTAAAAACAAAAACGCCCTCAAAAATCGCAACACCCACTTACATCGTTCCACAGTACTCTCACCCTCCAATTATACCGATCCATAGCTCCCCAGTTTACTGTATTCTGGTTTCACCGACATACCCCCACCGCGAATGATTTCCAAGGAAAGTGGAAACCTTAATCATTGTTCTCCCCCTATTGTTTCCCATGCGCTGAATCGACCCTATTCAGTTTCTCCTACGGTGAAGGTCACCCAGTCATCTCCTAAGTCCTTCGCATTTACGATCTTCCCCGTTTACTATGTCTTAGTATTGATCCGGGAAGGGTAACCACCATTAACATCACAGTTCTGAAGGGTCCAGTCAGATCATACTGGTGCTGTGGTTTACAAGAAATTTTGCAAAAGTATGGCCCTCACCTGAGATCTTTGCCGATATGGCAACACCGAAAGCGATGGCCAAACCGAAACCGACGTTTATTCCGATCATTTCATTCAGTTTCGGACGTGGTAGCACACTTTGGGCAACAACACAGTTACCGATCAGCTGAAAATGACATTTTAACCTCAAGGGTTGTTTTTCTTTCATGGAAACTACATCCTAAGCGTCAGCAGTGCCTCCAGAGAGGAGATTCCTCCTTGGGTAGCACTTCTCCCACCTCCTTCCACTGGAGCACTTCTGTTGTTTTGCTAGACGGACAAGTCCCTTGAGCTACTTTAGCTACACGTGCCATCCATTATCTCATGAGACTCGACCAGCCAGATAATAGCGACCCATTTGTGGTGGTCTTTCGAATGCCAATAGGGAGGAGGCTATGGGACGAACAGCTAGAAGCTCAGCATAATGTGGTGTATGCGTGGCGTTGGTGGTTTGCAACGCTGCCGGGTGGGTGTCTGGCGACCCGAGAGGCCAACGTCCGTCCGTTGCAGCTGGTTCATGAATTTTACGCATTGGGAAGGCATCAAAACGGCAGCATATCATTGCCACTGTGTATGTGACGGGGAGTAAACAGCCACTGTTTCTCACTAACGATGTGAACCAAAGCATAACGATAGGCTCTACTAGCTACTTCTAGCAGCAGTTATTTACTCCATCAACTTCAAAGGATTACTATGTAAAATCAAAGGCTTACCAGTAACAGGGCTGTGCCCATAAATTCGGCTATCAGGGCCCGTCCCAGCTCGTTTCTGATGTGCATCTTCGCACGTAATTTATCCATATCTGAATATTTACTGGTTGTAACGGAGAAGACGGATAACGGCGACAATGGGGCTCTGAAGCCTACTCATCGAGCAAAACGAAAGGCTCGAAATCGATGACGACAGATTAAGAGATGAGCGAAAGCGATAGGAAGCCAACGACCAGAAAAGGAAGTGTAAACGAGCACATATATACCCAAGTGGCAAGAATGAGGGGCAAATTATGGGAGGTGAAGGGAGGAAGTTATCGGATAGAGAGCACGAGGTACCTAAGAGCTCATAGCTGACGGGGACGGGTTGTTTTTGCTTTGATGGTTGTTTTCGTGATAGAAGCCTTCATGCGCTCTCACGCTATGCAGCCACTCGACGATCACGCCCAAGTGCATGAGCTCTTTAGGAGGCCAGGTGATCGAGGAGGTGAACCTACTGAACCTTCACCTCTGAACCTCGTCCAGGACCTCGGCTGACATTACAAAGACACAAATTGGACAAAGCGTCGTGGACGTAGATCAGACTGGGTGTGATTGATAGAAACAGATGGTGGACGTTGTGAGTGCAACGTCCGCGCTGTTTACTAGCACGCGAGGCGATTGTTGTTGGTTGTGACTGACGGCCACGCCCCTCCTTGGCTTGGCACAACGCCAAATTGCCATGAAAGGCAGACATAGCTACCGATTTCACACTGACTGACACCTATTGAAAATGTTGCAAGCTCCAGGGAATCAGCAAATTACTAACATAAGTTGTCTGAGCAGGAGGGTTGTATATTTTGATAAACAATAAGTACACAATGGGCTAACTGCAACAGTTGTTTATCGAACCGGTGGTAAGCGGATTGACTTTTGTCTATCCTTGACCGGGATCATCCTGGATCAGGAAGTTCACGGTTGGGGAGGTTCCGCATCGCTATTACGCATCGCTCGCTGCGACGATGAGGTCCAGCCGTTTGACGGCGGTTGGCCGATAGATGAATAGTGGCTCCCGGAAGAGTACGAGGGTCGCAGATCAAGGTTGTCCCTCTATTCTACTCACTACTCGAACCTATTATTATGGTAAATCATAATAGTAGCGAGCGCATACACAGGGTAAACACAGCAATAAAAGAGAGGGGAACTTGCCGGGCACGGGAGTGAAGTGAACAGACTGATGATAAGTGCCTCGCCGTGTACCAGTACCAAAGTGTCAAACCGAATCGGATCTGGGTAATAAAGGTCCAGGATCGGAGGGGACTGCTGTTCACTATTGCGGAAAGAACCAAGGCGATAAAGGCGTGGGACCTCGCTCGGGTGACATTTCGACATGGCATCTGGGAATTTTTTCCGGGCCTGAGTCATATTGAGGAAGAATTTGCGACATTGGCAGATGGAACTGGTAAATTGGAATTCCTTCCTAGTGACAATACCGTAAAGAAAAGTGATTTAATGCAAGACAACAAAGGTCACGTTGCCCGTAACATGTCGTCAGACGATGTGGGTGGAAGGTTGTTTGCAAANAAACTTGGATTCAGGACCCAAATGGGTACAGTTGCCCGTGCAGAAAGCGCCGCTCGATGCTACACTTGAAAATGTCGACTGTGACTGTATAATGAGGCAGTCGAATGTCATTGCTATAAATGCCAAAGCGTAGTACTTCGGAGGGTTCGGAGGGATTTGAATAATTACACCTTTTGAATACCACAAATGCCGAGACTACGAAAGAGAATCAGCACAGAATGGTCTGTTGTCCCCCTTCCCATCTCATTTGGTAAAGAAAAACTACTAGCAAAATGACAACGCCACGTGAGAACTGGGGGGAAGGACGTGAGAGTGTTGGATGCCCGCTTGGGTCGTTGTTGATGGGAGAACGTGCTGCCGTCAAGTATTAATGGGATGAAGGTAAACAAGGCCACCATGAAGGGCATGTTAGGGGAGTCTGGATTGCAGCTAAAAATGTAGTTGTTGTCTTCCGAGAGCCCAATCGTTGTTTTTGTAGTTTTTAAGGGGTCTAGCACTCCGTTGGCAGCCAGACGCCATAAAATTAGCTGCTGAACTTCCGTTTTCCGAAATCATCGGGTTGGTTTTCTCTTTCTCGATAATCAAACCCGTTCATTGATGCGCCACGAATTCGGCTTCCTTTCAAAGACATAGCGGCCTTTTGAAAAGTTGTCTGGCCTGCGGTGAATAGCCATTGTACAAGGCCACGCTTTTATCCTCCCAGATGAGTTACCAGATAAACGACCCAGAGGGATGGAAACCTTGGTTAGCTGTGCGGATATTGCTCCTGAGATTTCCCTAGCTTATGGGCGTGTGACCGTGCGCCACCTACCACTGAGCCACCAGCCATACCTGACCACCAATGCGGAAAATACGCTCAAATGCTTGTTATTCCAATTAAGAAGTTATGGAATCAAGGTTTCAGTTCCCAGTGAGGCTATAAAAGGAAACCCGAAAAATCTGGGTCAATTCTCTTCATGGGAACCTCCACATATCCAGTGATATCATAGGATTTTCCCGAGTGGTTTTACCTCTCTGATCCCATTTTCGCTCTCTCTGCTTTCGTATTCAATCCCAGGCCTCGATTGCTGCTTCGACGCTCCATTCGCAGGCAGGGTAACCTTAGTGGGTGGGACATCCTGCATTTGAACCCCTTATCCAATTCTGTTAACTAACTGGTGGGTCTTTTGCATCGAAGACGCTGCTTCTCGATATCCGAAGTCGCCCGGACCCGGGTTCATGTTTGACGACGAAGCCTTTTTCCAGACTTTTCAAATAATCGGCCAATTACTTTCGACCAACTTGATGGGCACAGTGACCTTCGGGACTGATAACGAGTTATGCTTCTTTCAGAACAGCTCCAATTTAGATCCTTTGATAGATTGATTCGTTTGATTCGATCAATTCTTGAAGGCCTTTCAGGTGCCAGCGTTCCCACCACTTCATAGAAGTGTCGCATATAACCGCTTATTTTCGTCACCGATGAGGCAGACGAGGTGCTAGCCTTACGCCTGACACAGTGGTGTTTACCTTTCAGAATGGGCCTCCTAAAAAAACTTCAGCGAATCTTTACCGCTCCCTCCCACTAAACTGGTTTTGAGGAGAAAGTTCGTGGATTAGCGTTTTTTTCCTAGAAGGACTTCACAAAAAACTCCTTCCCAACGGGTTCCTCAAGGTTTCTTTTCGTGCATACGAATAATTTCAAAAAGCCTAGTCTATTTTTCTGAAACATTTTATGCCTCATAGGCTTTTCGATCTTTTGTTCACTTTTTCGAGCGTCCCACACCGTAATCCAAGTTTGTAGGGATCCTAATAGTGTTTGCCATAATAGGTTAAGAGCTCTATATGAAGAAACTGATGGAAAATCCTCTCCCAGGACTACGATAGCACATCGGATCCCAAGAAATTGAGGTTGGGTCAAATTCGTTTTTGCCCCTCCCCACCATTTCTATTAAACTGTATCCAAGTAATACTACAGGCCCCATAGAGTCCACCCCACCCCTTTGGGGCAACTATCAACCGTCTCACCGAGTGTCTCCGCCCACAAACCACTGTGGATAACCCTTCTGAGAAACAGCTAGCTTTGTACGTTCTTAAATCGGTGTTGTAATCTACAAGGATGGTACCAGAAGAAGATGACTTGGACTGTATACCTCAAAGGGAGCAGAACTTTAAACTTTTAATGTACCTTAGGTTACCTTTTGATTCTCCCTCAAGGCCGCCCACTACAGTCTCATCTAGCCATGGAGCGGGATTGTCGGAGTCCACCGAGTCACACTAGGATCTCCCACCTGGCTAAGCGTATTTTTCTTTCAACAACCACTCAGGCTCAAGTAGGTGGTAGTAAACAAAAATAAAATTTTTGTGATGTCATGCTGATCGTTCCCTTCCATTGCTACTTAGCATTCAAATGCCTCTGAACTCTCTCATAGGGCAGTGTTTACGTTTCTCAAGGTTTTGCCTACAGAAGTATCAAGTGGCAGACAGTTGGGTCAGTGGCATCTGGTGGCTTAATGTTTATAACGAAATAATCTATCCAAGTCCTGGAGCATTTTTCACAGATATTTCCTTTTAGAGCAAATCGGGGTGGGAGAAAGCGGGAAATAGCAAAAGGGAGTTGGGAGGAAAACGAAGATTTAAACATTTGGGTAGAAGGACTCAGATTTTATCCCTTCCGATGGCCTTTATGGAATACACCAGTAACCAGCGATATCAAATTAGTTGTTTATCAGTCTGATGACTAAAAATAGGTACAAATAAAATAAATAAATAAAATATAATATATTCAGCTCTCCTGTCGAGACAACTACTTTTGTTAACTTTTGAAGGTCTTTATTGCCCTGCCACACTTCCTTCCCATACTTTTATGTCTACTAAACAACATCAGATGCCTAAGGAGCCAAGAAGAAATGGAAAAGCAAAACAGCAATAAAATGCTAATCGTTCTCAAGGAGCAAAATCAATGGGTAAGCACTTCTGGTGATCTTCGATGTACATCGAGAAGTCTGGCCTAGAAGTAAACAAAAAGTTTTAAGGCACTATGTGTTTTCAGCCTGGTTCCCCGACACAGAGAAAGGTAATTTCCGCTTTGGAGTTGAAATCCAACGTTCTGGTAAATATACTTGGAATTTTTAATCATCAGGTAGGAGACCTACTGACAATGGGGTTACTCAAGCCGATTTATGCCAACTCAACGATAGCGCGGGCAGTCCCAAATATAGTTAGGATCTGGACCAAGAATGGTCAATATTCCCACCCCAAACCAAGCATTGAATATTATTTTCCAAAAATTAATCCGTCGAGCAAGAACATTGTAGGAATCGATCCCAGGAGCACTCCAAATTGGAGACGGTGCTTTCAATCGTTGCGTCAATCGGGCAGGAATACGTTAGAATCGATCTCCGGGCACTTTGAGCTGAAGATAGCGCCTTCAACCGTTGCGTCGCCTGTATTATGTTTTAAAGCGAATCAATTTTTAAATGAGCAGGAGTTAGTTCAACAAAGTGAATGGGCCTTTCCAGGACACCAACAAAGAGCCAGTAAGTTTAAAACTTCTTCGGTAAATTCTTACTCAACAAGGAAACAAAACCAAGATAGTATTTAAGGGAAGAAACGCAACGAATAAGCTGACAGCCGGTTATTTCGACATCAAAACTCGACTGAAGATAGGCATAGATATTTGCTTCTACGGGACCGACAATCACTACTTGTTATGAAGTGAACCACCACCCGTAAAATGATAAAGTTGTTATGATGATTCTATATTAACCCGTGATATAGCAATTAATCATTCTTCTTCCCAGCCCTCTCCTCATTCCCACTATGAATTCATCACACAAGGTTGAGTCTCGAGTCCTACCGAGTCACCGGGTTTTTGTAAAAGCCTAACCGGTTGGTCTGGTTTGTATAAATCATTTTGAGCAGTGCTATGATTACGAACAACAGAAAAACTGGCCTTCCCCTATAGAAACCATCAATTTTGCAAAATTACGGGTCAAGGAGGGATCAGCCGGAAACGGTTTCATAACTCCCTCGAGAAGAGTACGGTAATATGGGAGAATATCTAGCTAATACAACTGCAAAATTCATTTATTTTTCATCATCCTCTTGCTAGTACTATGTATAATCAATGTGACAAGCCAACCTTGATGGCCAAAGGATGTTGACAATGCAATGCGACTCTGAAGTAAACAATGTGAAAACAACTGGGTTCTCCTTCGACGAAAACATTTGTGTAGGTGTTCTAGTCAGCCAGCCAACCAGTCAACCCTTCTATGCAATCCCATAAAGACGTCGTTGGCGAAAGTCACCCACAGCTAACCTCACATTGATGCTCCCCACATGATGTGATTTGTGTTATTTGCGACTTACCACTACTATCGAACAGTTGCGAGTTGAGCTGTTTTTCTCGAGGGCGGCAAAGTGAAAGCGAAGCGACACAACGACGAAATGACCGACGGACTTGATTACCATCGCTTTCTACTATTCAATGCAGTATAGTAAATCAATAACCGCTCAAGACCATCAACCCCAACAAACTTAATGAGAACGGACGAAAAAACTGAAACTACATCAAGATAACGCCGATGGCGGTATGTGCAGCGTGAAACGAAAGTTTTGCCCCCTAATTGATGGACCACCACTATAAAATCCCGTAGACCAGATGGTGGCAGCAACATCTGGTCCGACTTTAGCCGAATTACCTCTGTTCCGCGTGAACAGCTAAAAACATTGTGTATTCACAAACTAAAATGTTGGGAATGGTAGGTGGAGCTCCCAGGTTTTCTTCCGGATGCACCATGCACTTCGCCTCTATCGACTAGGCTTCTGACTGGGTAAAGGGTCCACGGATTACGATCAACTTCTGGAACGAGCCGCTTCCCAATTAGCGAGTCAAGGACGAATGGGATCTCTGAACCCAATAACCTTTGTTCCCCACACCATGCAGGGGATAGGTGGCATCTTACCCAATACTTAGAAAAAGTGCTCAAGTTGTTTACTCCAGTGTTCCCGACTTCGAATATGTCTGGATGCAGATCCTTCGGGTGATTTAGTACTATGAGAAGGGGGAGTGAGTCAAAGTGAGTCAGCCGGCTGTCACCAGTGATCAATGGCCTTTAAATGTTGCCCAAAGTGCCTTACACTGATACTGATGCTGCCGTCGACTTTTCGCGACAAACCTGCCACGGAGCGAATGCGAAGAAACAGTTGGTGTTCGATTGCAGTTGCAAAAGGAGACCGGGGACGAGTCGACCGAAAACCAGAGAAAAGCCGTCGGCATTCGGCGGCCTCACTCGGCTCCCTTACTGTCAGCTATCAAAGAAGTAGAAAACTTAGACAATTCGAACCTTGGAAAAGGGTAGCGTATCCATGGATTCCAATGTTTTTTTCTCGATTATCAGACAAGATCCTATACTCGTTTTTAACTAGGAAAGGTTTTAGCTTTGGTTACATTCCAGTGCTTTTACCAGTGGACACCCAACTATAGGGGATTTCAGAAAAAGGTTAATTCCAACAATTTTTATACTACTGGAAAGAAACAGCTTGGACAAGTAGATTTCAGAAAGTAAAGCGTCCACCTCAGATTGGTTTTAGGGACCAGCTGGAATTTGAGATTCGACTGGGTTCTAGACCTCAAGTTAAGTAGCTTCTACTCTTCAATCCAAATTTACTTCATTCTTCCCGAATCCACTAAGGGAATCATAGCGTTGGCGTCTGATTTTTCAAATTCTACATAGTTATTTAGTCAGTTTTGTGATTGTTATACCCATACATACATATGTGGCAGGAGACTGAGGAAGTCTAATTCATGTCGATATATTCTCCAGTGATTCTAAAACTCCTGGGAGCAAAACTCCAATTAAAGAACCCCCTCACCCTGCTATCTTGGTTCGAGCTTTTCTTGGAAGTTGCATTTGAGGTGAGCTTTGAAAATTTCATAACCCATTATTACAGTATGCCATCTATAACCTAACTGATCAGGGTGAGTGTTTTTATTCAAAATCCACTAAATTTTTATTGGTTTTGTACGTTTTTCGTTAGTTCTGTTTTGAATATGCGGAAATGTCAACGATGATGCAGCCAAAAGTGCTTTGCACTATCGCTAACGACGAGGTTGATTCATTTTTTGCAACTCTGCAACTCCAGCACCCAGCTGGAATTGGCGGCGTTCCAAGGGGACAAAAGGCTTAAATGGGAGCTTGTATTCAAGTAAAAATCTAAGTCGTTTCTAAGTCGTATAAAGGTATGCATACTCACAAATGGCATTATGGGTACAATCAGTTTGGGAGGTGATTTCCACTGAAGAATGCTATTCAATAGCCATGGTAATTTCTGTGCTCAGATGGAGGTGGGGNTTGATTCATTTTTTGCAACTCTGCAACTTCAGCCCCCATCTGAAATTGGCGGAGTTCCAAGGGGACAAAAGGTCTAAATGGGAGCTTGTATTCAAGAAAAATCTAAGTCGTTTCTAAGTCGTATAAAGGTATGCATACTCACAAATGGCATTATGGGTACAATCAGTTTGGGAGGTGATTTCCACTGGAGAATGCTGTTCAATAGCCATGATAATTTCTGTGCTCAGATGGAGGTGGGGAAGCGGCAAGTGTTGCCTCAGAGAGATCTTCGGTCTAATCTTCCCAGATGGGTTCGAATTTTGCTTCGATACTGCGCGAGCTAATAAGTAAGTCATCCNGTTGGAATGGGAGTAGTGCACTGGCAAGGACACACTTTCACGCGTATGGTCAGAGGATCGAATCCCAAATCGACACCCGAAGTTATCCAAGCCTTCGGTCTAGGTGAATTGGTGCCAGATTTGTCTAAGAAAATGAAAGCACTGACTTGTAGATCGACGGGCTGCCGTGATTCCCATATCCTTTTCACTTAATCAAAGTAATAGCAAATAAATAACTTAGATTGGGTCGTGGAACCCTTTCTTTCCTACGCGATAGGATCTCTTTCCAAGAAGTCTTTCCCCATTAGTGACTGGTGCCCCATACTGCCCAAAGCTTCGTTAGTATTCCACTACGTTTCTGTGGCTTTATGGTCACAAAACGAAATTTGCATTGCAGACATTGTTGAATAAGCAGACGATTTCGAGAAAATTCCATGACGTTCAGTAGGACGAGATGGGAAATGATGGATGGAAATGAGTGGATGACGGTTCCAGAGAGGACAACGCACGGTTCATCATGGGCCACCCGTCAGGGTAAAAATCCTTGGGAAAAGGTTCCGAGCACGATAAAAATCTGTACAAAACTGGAACTGCCCTCAATCGCAGCCGAGCCACTCCTGCTCTCAGATTTCGCATNAGACATCGAATAGACGGAAATTCAGAGCAAACCAGACAAAATGAAGTGAACTCGAAGTGAATGAAAGAAATAAATCCTATTAGGGAGAATATTTATTACCCTCTTTCGTGATTAAGGCCCATTAGTCAACCTGGCCGCCAGCTTGGCCAACCTGAGCTGCTACCAGGGCTAGTTCTGCACTTTAATAGGCACAAATTGTGCCTGTTCCCTCCATGACCAAACCCAAACAGCAACTTAACCACTTAGCAATCCCTGCTTCTCATACGGGCTTTGATTTTGGAGAATTTTTGTGGTAACAAGTTTGGATTTTCTGACTTTTGGAGATTCCTACGGTGCTGATTCCTTGCTGGCTCTGTTGACTTAGCCTACATCATTCTGCTTAGGAACTATTTTTCTACCCACAATCAGTTCAGGATACTTATCAAGAGTTCCTTATTAGAAATAAAATCACTCACTGACAGAATTTGGCAATTTGCCAGGTTACAGGGCAGTGCATAACATTTAAATATTTTGAAAATGAAGATCTTAAGATGTTTTCATGAGTACCTCAAGATATGAATAGCTTTACCCAGAAACTAGTGGAAGGATAGGATCCTGCCTCTGTGGAGACTGCTCAATGGGAATGTCTCAGGACTAAAATGTTACCTACAATAGAGAGACTGGAATGTATCGGTGACTAGTACGAGTAAAACTGAAAGAGAGGATGGTGGCATTTCATCCAACCGCATACCTCTTCAGATGGGTTCTATCAAAACCGGGGCATCCGTAAGGAGGCCACACTCTGGTGTGGTTCAATTCATTAAAAATATAAATCTAAAAATAAAAATAAGGCTATAGTAGCCGAGGTGGTGGAATTTGTAAAAAGCGTATTCATGAAAACAAAACTCATTCAGCGCGAACGGCGGGGCGGGCGTTGAAGCGCAAACAACGACCGAATACTGCACAATATGAATTCGTAGAAGCCGTTTATGAAATCGAAAACTATCCATTTCCCCACCCCATATAATGGCCTATGAGCTGTTTAGCAAACGCATTTGCAGCAACAAGATTCTTTGGTGTACTGGAACTCTAAATCTCAACTTCTGGGTTCCTTAGAGCACACAAAGTTCCTTCACCAGATCTGCTTGGTCATAAAATAAAAAGAGTTGAAACACAGAACTGGCCCATGTGATTAGCAGCTACACGTCTCAAATAAAAATTGAATAGCTGATGAAGGTTTCGGCGCCCAACAGACCCGTTTTTGGGATGCGCCGCGCATCCGATTTCTCTTTGAAATTGTGAGGAGCAATTTGAATGCTAAAATAAATTGCGGTAGCCAGCCGATATATTAGAAGGCTTTATCCACTCAGACGAGTGTGCCACCAGTTGACCGACTCCGGAGGTTTTGGTTAGCCTGAGCGGGTGTCCAGTCGTGCTTCGAATCCGCGACCAAGCGAGTGTGGTAGCGCACGACTTGACACTGGGCCATGTTTGGCCTGCTGTTAATGAAACAATCCCAAATAAAACTTGGTATCAATTAAAAAGCTTCGAGTACTTCATACGACCTACTTCCATTGAAAATTTACTTGTACAGACCTTCAAAAAGTCATGAGAAAGATTGGACTTGGATTCTTTCATCTACCATAGCAGCAAGTGAGCGATCCTCGGGTCATCTTTTATTTCGTCTTTTGATAAATTTTGGTAACCAGCCCTCTCTCCCACCCCCTCTCCACGCTTCCCGCACCCCTTCCCCTCCCTTTCATTTCAATGATTCTTTATAGCCAACGTATAAGTGCCTCCAATAGGGCAATCACATCAAATGCATATAAATCAAAAATATTTACTCAGCAGTAGCCGCAGAGCGACGATTCGTGGGAAATCTCCTACAAAAACCACTTTTTGCATTTGAACAGAGCTGGGGATTTTCGGGTTATGTTATCGTCTTCACCACAACTTCATTTCTATTTTCAGGTAACGTATTTTTGATAATAGACAATTCAGGATATTACTAATTTCACCGATGACAGCGTAAACAAGTTTAAAATAGTAAACAGTGATTAGTCAGACTTTATGAAAACAATCCTAATTGTAGGTAGGAAAGAGAGAATGCCTGAATGAGCTCCAGCATAAAATTACAGTAACCCCCGGAGAGCCTTCCTTTACTATAATAATCATAATTTCATGGAGTGAAGGGAGAGTAAGCCTAACCGTGGCTGAGCGCTGGAGGTAAAACTGCAAAAAAAGAACAAAATTAGTAAAAAAGTGGTTAAGGTGAGGTCTTTGGCGTTGATCACTAATCAACTTCATTTTGAATGCGCCCATCCATTTGTTTTCATTCAGAATCGCAGTGGCGTTTGAATGCGTGCGTAGCCATCCGCTCACAAAGCCTTTTATCAGAAAAAGGATCGAGGAGAGTGACTAACAATGGATTGCGGAGCATCTCTAATGAACCGCCTGCTCTTATCCCAGTAGAGGGTACCAGTCAACAACGGTAATATGCTGTTCTGTTACTGTTCCAGAAGGTTAGGAGACCTGAATTGGGATTTCTTCTGGATTCGATCCCCGGACCATGGTAGCGCAACGCACAGCCTACCAATTCACCAACAAAACCAACTGTACTTGATGGTATTACTCTTGCTACTCTTATCTAATCACTCGTTGATATCATGCCTCTTTTGAGGGGTCCTTCAGGAACGGGAACGATCACCATCAAATCTTAGCCATGGTATCCATGAAAGACGAGCAAAAATAGGCAAACTGCTAGTTCAATGAGTGAGGGGAACATAGAATGGGGTAAGGTACTGCTTGCTTGGAATCCTGCCACCTACCCTTGACTACGACATTTTCAATTCAAAGGATTTTCTTGGGAATAAAGCGGCTGTCAGTAGAACTGCCCCCTAAGCCATTCAGAATGAGAGTACTGAGCAGGAATGAACGCCGAGCATCGGGTGCATGAAAGAGTGAGAACCAAGTACGATCCTCCCCCGTACCCAAGGTGACAGAGAACGTCGAGAGGTATCAAAAAATCACAGTACAGAGGTAGGAATGTTGTACCATGGGGTCGTTGAATCTCAAGTGGACTAGAGAGGGATATCGGGATAAGATTGAGTCACCAATCAAATAATGTGAAGAAGTGGTTACTCAAAAAAGTGGCAGTCTTTGTTTTTTTTTCAAAAGCTATGTTACGGTAAAATCGGAGGCCAGACATCTCATCCCATCTCATCCCATTCTGCAGGTTTTCGGTTCTTTTGAGTTTTTTTACATCAACCACTCAGCAAAGGACAGTTCTTGGCTCGGTGCCCTTTCTTTTCTTTTTTTTTAACGAGGACCACGGGCTTCGTCTTTCGCTAACTCTTGAATTAATGATGAACTCAGCAAAAAGCAGTCTGTTGTGGACAACTCGCTGACATTTTTTTCAAAGCACTT
>UZAF01017477.1:6173-28608 GCA_900617895.1 Haemonchus placei
CAATTGCTCTTCCCGGTCTTGGCGGCCGCAATTTTGGGGGTTAGCTAATGATTGGCTGTAGCCTGCGCGATTTCATGTTGGCGATTAGCTTGAGAGTCTTTAAAGAGAAACGACTACTGGCAACTTGTAGAATCGTTGTCTTTTTAGCACTTCATGAAAATGTTCGTAGCCTTGTTCGTGCAAGTCATATTCCTCATCGATGTTATCGGAGACGGACATGAGCTTTGTTTTGAGGTTGAGCGACAATGAGGCGATGGTGCGATCCCTGCAAAATTCGGAACAACAACATTGGCAGTCAGACACCGTCGGAGTGAGTGAATTCTCCGATTTCGATAAAAAACTACGTATTTTTCTTGGAAAGATTTGATTAGGGTTCAGCTGAATTTCTTGTTGAACTTGAAGGCACAACTCACGATAATATTGAAGTACCCGCTTGGAGCCGAAAAGCGGAAGTATAGGACGGGAATGGTTAATCGGTAGTGAAGAAAGCGAAATTTGCCGATCACAGGATAAATAAGTCTTCTCAGAGCTAGGGATAATAGAGGATGGACGAGATTACCGTGATGAAATAACATGGAAGAGTTATTCGCACGAGATCCCACTTGTTGCAATTACGCAAAGAGCTGCTGACATCAAGCCATAACCGTACAGAACTGCCTTCCACCGTCGTTATGGATTACGACAAGTTGTTTAAACTTCCTACATGGGTTCCTTCATTACTTGTGCAGCCTCTACAGTGGCGGTGAACTCGCCCGAGGGTACACTCGGTGCAATCCCGACCTGAGAGCGCCACGTATGGTACACGAGGGTGTCCAAAAATTATTAGGTTGATGCATAATCATTGCGGATTTTTTCGCAGCTTTTTTTCTCTCGATACAACTTGAATATTGAGTTCGGAGTAATGATCTGCTTGATTTCTTCTACAAAAATGTACTTGGAAAACCATCCGCATAATCGCGAAATTAGGCCCTACTACNCGAGAAAGGTTGGAAGGTGGCAGAGTCATTCCGCGATCTCAGTAGCTTTTCGGCGATTGAACAGCCAGCCATAGCCAACCAAGAAATGGGATCTGCTCCTAAATCTGCCAAATTTACCATTAGAAACTTTTATGGATTATCTCGTCAACCGTTCTCTGAAAAAATGGCTTGGGAACGGGACTTTCGTCGATTTGGATGACTTGTCGGCCGATGACAAGGCGTGAATCGCCCTCAAGGAACAAAAGTTCTTCGCTTTTGGGATCCAACTATCTAGTCATTGGGAAGCAGTGCTTGACGTAGATGGTGGATAAGTCCCGGAGCAATTACTTGAAAATGTTTTTGTTCACTATTTTTATCGTTTCATTAGAAAAATTTGCTGAAAAAAACCCGCAATAATTATGCATCAACCTGATATTTTAGGGAGAAATCTCACAAGCCATTTTTATCGTGACCTGTGCCTTCAACATTCTCAAACCTTTCAACAATCACGATGTAGAGAACGCTCGCGTATGTCTGCCTGCTGTTACGAAATTTAGTTCTATCTGAAGAATCACGTGGGGATGTGATTCTTAGAGGCATCTTTCATAGTCCACGACCGGTCGCGCGACCAGTCGCGCGACCGGTCGTGGACTATGAAAGATGCCGACGGTCCAATTTGGTATAGATTGCGCATAGGGCAAGGTTAACGGAATCACGTTAGCCCAGCTTCGCGCCGCCACAGGGGGCAGTGCCATGAGTGGAGCTTCCCAACTTGTTTTTATAACAGCCCGCATGTCGGAGAAAATGGAGCAAAGGTAAGGTACGGGTCAGCAATAGAACTGAAAGTAACTCATCGGGGGTGGGCGGAGCGTTTTCGCAGTGGGCGGTATTTACAACACGAGTTCATAACTCGATTCAACAAAATCGTTGAGGCCCGAAAAAAATTAAAGGAATGAGCAAGGCCCTCTGCGTGCTGAGCATACGTAAACATATCCCCCACGATGATCGGGGAGTGCATTTGGATGATAGGTTTTTCTTCAAGAAAATCATAATTATGTTCAAAAACGTTTTACGCGGGGAAAAGTGGCCAGAGGTTATAGAAGGGGCGCGGTCAGAACGTTGAAATAGGCGGAGCTCGCACTAGGATGAGCGTGGCGAACACCAAAAATCTATAACTCCCTTCAAAAACGTTCTAGAAGGCGGAAAAAAGTGGTTGGAGGTAATATGAGGAAATTGGCCAAATATCTGAAGTGGGCCAGCTTGCACCAAGGCGGGCGAAGCTGAGAACAAAAATTCACCTCTGTACAATGATGTTTGTCATTATGAGTACCAGAGACGCTATTTGATTGTACTGTTTCTCATTGTCATTTATTGCTTTGTGACATTTTATACATGGATCGCCCTTCATATATGTATGTAAATATATTAAACTGTGGGAAGTCTTTGCGCATTTCGTTTTTTTTGTGTTTATTTTTCCTTCACAACAACCAACAACCAGCTAATATATGCGCTATCATCATCGACATATGATATGACATATGATAATTTATCAGGCAACTTGTAGATCCCGCTTGCGTAGATTTCTTAAGCTCTCAAAGATAAAAACCTTCGACGCATGCCTCGAGGTGGTTCGCATCACCGAACTTTTTTTATTTTTTAAAGGGCTAGATAGCGACAAGAACAGGCGGTATTCTGCTGGGCTCAAACCTGTTGAAAACGGTGAATGGGTCAGAACATGCCGTCACATGTTTGAACTGTTTTAGGGGTTCTTCGCATAAGTGGACGAGCACCGTCTGGAGAAAGAAGACTTTCCGCTGATTCTCTTGTGGAGCTGGAGCAACGCGACCCATCATACAGTAGGTTTTGGCACTGACAGTGGAGATTGGTGGCAGCAACTCCCAGCAAATAAGCCCTTTCGAATAACGCCAAAAACCAAGCATTGCTTTTTAGGTTGGGTGTCGGAGATCCATACTTTCAATGTCCGAGTCACTGGCCTTTCCTCATGAGGTTTACGTGGATTACCCACTTCTCGTCACCGGTGATTAAGTCGTTCAGTCATGCGAAGGTGCGTCGGAGAATCAACAAGTTTGGCATGCATTAGTCCTCATTTGGGGCTGGTGACCACGCAGCACAATAGGTATCCATAGTCCGTATCTCCAATTCTTTCCGAGACGATGCGAATGGGCAGCTACTGTTTCGTGATGGCTATTAAGTTTCTGTGAAAGCTCGCGAGCACCTGGAATGTTTTTCAACAAACTTCAGAAGGTTGTCGTCATTCAGCTCAGCTGCTCTCCCAGATCGGGTTTATCGTTTCAGTCAAATTGAACATGTAAGAGCTTGTGGTACCCATTTCTTGCCGTGCTGTAAGAGACAGTGGAGGGTGCCTCCGCATCACATATGTTGCTTGTCGCACGATTTCGATTGACGCCTTTCCCGAACTTTCGAAATGCTCCGAAAGCAGGAGCATTTCGCAACGGTTATAGTTGAAGAGTTGCTCAAGTGCAATACTTGGGTCTGGTATCTTCTTCCCGAACGGCATGTCGTGCTCGTCGCACGCATCGTAGTGAAGGGAAAGTTTCGAATTCCCAGTGGAAGGATGCGGAAAGTCGCCGCGGAACCACTGCCGCAGGTCATGGGATTCACGGAGAAGTCCCGTCACCCCAATACCTTCAGTTATAACCGCTGCGAAGTGCGCGAGATGGAAATTCACCCCATTTGAGGCGCGCGCGGCAAATGGCGCGGCGAAATTTGTGGTGATTAAAACGACTCCGACCCTATCATTGGGGCACAAATTTGAAGTAGGGTAGAGAAGTAGCATCAGCTGGAACTACTTATCCAATTTGCTTGGAACCTTAAAGCCTCTTCCGGATAACATTTTAGACGCCATGAACTTTCAAACAGCCTTTTCCATGCCAACGGGTCAAATTGACGAATGAAAAGAAATGGTACAGAATTCCACTTAACTGAGAGAAGAATAGTTCAGCCTTTAGAATTCAATTCACTGAGAGGTTAAAGATGCGCAACCACTATAGTAAGGTTGCCACCAGGGAGATTAGTACGCTCTGCTGCTATGATCTCATTGTATCCTGTGATACCTCCCACTGCGTCGGGCATATATATTCGAGGCTATAGGTAAAGTTGAACGCTCTGAACTCCCAGTTTCAGTCGTATAGGATAACCCTACACAATACGGAACGCTATCATTTTTCTGCTCCACCGCCACCAGTTTGACACACAGCTCGATTTAGAACTCAAATTAGCGCTCAATGAAATCATTCCCTACGAGCGTCCGTTCCCTTCCCGCCCAGGTCCCTATGTTTGGTGAACTTTCAGGTTCAGGGGAAGATGCATTGGTGAGAAGAACATTTCCAAGGCAGAACATGTCAAGATCTCCCTTATTACACGTATTTTGAAGTACAAACATTGTTCTGAACCATCTCGAACCGCAGCGCCACTTGTTCCTTGGGCTCGTTTCCAAGCTTGAAGTTCCTTTCCCCTACTGAAGGGAATGTAGGACGTGTGCACCTTTCCCACTCCCCCTCCAAGAATTAGTAATATATTTACCAGGGCAACAGCGTGATGGTAGGAGATTCATCCGCGTTCTTTCGATTGATAATCATTAATAGTACAAATGTATCGCAATATTACTAAGCAGAACCCCGTTAAATAAAGAGAACGCGTCAGCTTCCATGCCAACGTCTTCCGTTAAATCGTCTTTTCCCTTGAGCAGTGTTCGGTTCCGCAGGAACCAAATAAGGGGCGAAAGCGTTCCTGTTGAAGTGATAACCACGATAAAAAGCAGACTGTTAAACTGCAGAACTGGTAAGCGCAATATGGGTATTGTGTGGGCAACGATGAGACACAGGTACCCAAGGGGAGTGTGTAAGTTGGCGTTTCGTTCCGTGTATTGCAGACGCGGCGCGGTTTTCCGCTCCTCTATTTTTATTCACATCGCGCGCTGGTGCTTGTTGGTCGTCGTCTTCGTGTCTGGTAACGGAAGAAGTTTTTCGAAGGTTTGAGTGAGGAGTACTACGTGATGAACTCGACCACAGCCCAGCAGGCTTTCTACAGTTCACAGACCTCGGGGTGAGTATCTTGGCGCTTTCGCCATCTCAACGTTCTTATCGATTTTTTATGCACCTTGACGACAACGGGGTGCCTTATGTCATTTTCCTTTTTAATACCCCATATTAACAACTCTGCAGCACGGGAGATTCAGACTTGATCACTTTCAGACAATGGGCCGATGTGCCTCCCGTTGGAGTCCGGGGAGGTTATCCCAGTTTCGGGAATGGTGGCGGAGGCGCGACCGCCACGAATGGATTCGACTACGGCAGTCAGCCTGTGAACGGCTACACCATCCCTCCTCCTGGTTATGGTCAAACAATGGCCTTCCCGTCGAACGGTGGCCCACCTCCTAGGTACACCTTTTCTTTTGTTCGAACTGCTTCATTCCCATCATTCAATTCTAACGAATGTAGAAACTACTAGCAGTGAGTAAAAACAGTGCCTTGGGATGTAAGCAGGTGTGAAGCGCGTAAGATATAGACAGATTCGCAGGGAAACTGCATCAGTAAAAAGGAATCCCTTCGAAGTCGGTCCGGTCCCTACTCCGTGACACTGAGTGGAGGTGATTTTTAGTTCTCTTATGCAATCCAGCAAGTCTGGATCAGAACAATCTTTTGTGCTAGACTAATGAAATATCTGCGAGCACCAAGTCGTTTTCGTCTCAGAGCTGCAAAAATTGTTCGGGGCATGAGCGGGCTCTCGTTAAGTCCAGTATAGTGCACGAAACCTTATCGGCTCAGTGTTGTCCCTTTTTTACCGAATTTCTTCTGAGCTACAACAAACCGAAAATTATCAGTGCCTTCATCGAAGTAATAGACGGTAACCGCTACCTGCTCTGCTCTGAACCCAGCCAGTCATTATAACAAGTAAGGTTCTAGGTAGAAAAGGTTGTTGCTAAAGTCCGTTTAATGTCCTCTGAAGGGACGTTATGTCCGAGTAGCAAGCATCGGGACAATTCACTTTTGGGCTAGGGCAGGGCAGAACCTCGGGGTCGAACAGCAACCATGAACAAGATTGAAGGGGTGGCATGTGAAGTGTCGAATGTGTGCTATAACCGATGAGCTGGAAGCACTCGCATGCAATTGACTAGAAAAACCAGTGCAATTAGTTGCTGTAACACCATCTTGGTGATACTGTCTACTTCCAACAATGAATATCGAACATACCTTCTTTCCATTTCAACTACCTTCATCGTTCTCGCTACCCAGTAAAGTCGTTTAGGACCGTGTCCTTCAATGAAAGGCATGCTATTTTTTTGGTAGTCTGCCAAAGAGTTTGAGTAGTTGGCATGGTATATACTGCTTGGGCGGAGCAGTGCGAAGTGCGAAACTCATGATGAACCAAATAGTCGTCAATATCAAGGGATACGGTTGTATCATTGACTTGTTCTATTTCAACCACAGCTTACTTATTTCGACGATCTACCGGTATATTCCGCTGACTTATTCTTTTCTTTACAAGCGGCAATTCTGCCCAGAGCCGTTCCAGAGGCAAGGTTAACATTTGTTACAATCTCATCGGCAATGTTATCGTATAGATGGATATAAGTTCACTCATTGTAACCGGACGAAATCAAATTTTGATTTAGGGTAACGGCTAAAAGGCGGCTCAAGCGGACTGGATCACAAAACTAGTAGTTTGTAAATAGCGAATGTATGTTATGAAGCCATGTGAACTAGTTTTTATCTACCTCTAATTTGTGTCCTTTATTTCCCGTTTAATGGGTCTAGTGATTCTGACTAGCAATTCCTTTAGCTGCCTACAGGTGTGGTCGTAAAATTGGAAGTGCTACTTCTTGCCCAATACGATTTTAGTACGGCTGGGCTTATTCCTCAAACGCTGCTTTACAAGATTTGAAATGAATCGTGGTTCTTGAAAACACTGATGGTTTTCAATTATTTTTTCTTTCACGGTTTAAGGTAATTGAAATTATACACTTCTCCGTGACTGGCTTTGATAGAACGAACGGATACGAAAAACTTCCCGAACACTTCTGAGAAACGCTTTATGACAAGGGGAGTCGAAAAAAAAGTCAACTATGTGATAGTTACAATCACTAGGGAAAATATAACATTACATTGACATCAAAGTTTTCCTTTTGAACGGGAGGCAATGATTGATTTTGCGGGAGATACGATTTCTTCGAGCCAAAGTTCAGCTTACGATTAGGGTAACGCTGTAGCTCAACGAATAATGTACGTTAAATCGCAGCTTTACCCGAGTTGTGATTAGGTAGAAAAGTTTTGGGAGATAATCTGAATCCGAACGTCGTTTCGTGTTTGGAATGTCTTCTATTTCTTCTCTTTGTCCAACCAATTTTTGAATAACTGTCCTGTATCTAAGAAGACTTATTCTCATTTTTGCCTTGTTTGGCAATTTCGTTAAACATCAGTGCTGTTCCATCTCTTGCAAAGGCTCACTTCCATTTCTCCCCATATCCGTATGCTAAAAACTGCACATTTGCAGTGCACGAATGGGAATGTATTTCAAACTTCTTGCTCGTTAATTTTAAAAAAAAGGTTTGCAACGCATTTCTCAATTGGTTTTACTCGAGTCCGAATGGGGAAGAGCTCAACGAAAGGAGTAACATAGGACTGTCTTGCATTGTTACTGTTGATGTTGTCCAGTTTTCATTGTTTGTGGAAGGTACCAGTTCCAGCTACCAAAATGGGTATCAGCCACCGCAGCATAATGTGTACCAGAATGGGTATACACAGCCACCATGTGGAATAAATGGGATGACTTCGGAGTACAGTAATGGCGTTACGGCAGGTTATGTGACGAAAGGTTTTGGAGGCACGTTCGATCCAAAGGACAAGAACTGGTCCGTCTTAATTGACTATTAAAAAGTGATATTATCAATAAAATCATAGTGCTATGTTTAGTGGTGATTTTGTTGGAAATTGGAACAGCCAGACAGCCGGCACCGATTCTGTTGAGAAGTGGGTTTATTGAATACTTATAGGGAGCTTTGTTTCCATATTTTGAAAATTTTGTTTGAAATATAACTAGTCAGCTATTTTAACGAACATTTAAGGCAACTTTTCAATAATATGAACAGTGGCATCAATTTTGACAATTACGAAAGCATTCCCGTCGAAGTGAGTGGCGAAAATCCCCCTGAAGCGATCACTGCGGTGAGTGTATTTGCTTTTTTTCGAGTTTTCTCGAGATGCTTCCATAGTGGCGTAGTAACGACGTCGCAGGCACTCGTTTTGTTGATTATGTTTTAAGGCTTGTAGGAATCCCTCAGTGTCTGATGTGGATTCATTCTTTTTGTATGGTGCTTGAAGTGAGGCAAATTTGCTCTGTCCCATCAAAATTGCCGATGCGTCATATTTAGGCCATGGAAACCACACTATGCCCATCCCTGTTTATTGACAATTGTGAACGAATGTAAAGGTGTCAGTAAACAATGAGCATACGTTTTACAATGGGTAAGAGGTAGAAGTTACACCATTATATCACCATTCTCCCAACTTCCTGACCCATGATATATAATTGATGGAGGAGCCAGGAATGTGCTTGATCTTAGTATGTGCCTTAATGTTAATAAAAGATCTGTAGTCACAAGCATAACCCGTTTGCTCTACCGATGTTCTTCCTTGACAAACGTCTCCTGAATGTCTCCTATTGTTGAGATTGGTGCTAATCCCCTAGGGTACTCACACTTTTTAGACGAGAGCTTTGATGCTTCCATTGATTGTATTTGTCCATTTAGTTCACCGACGCTAACATGCATGAGTGGATTCAGCAAAATGTTGACAAAAGTGGTTATAGGAAACCTACTCCAGTTCAGGTAATTTTTTGAAATAGTTTTTCAAAAGATCAGATAGATAAAATGCTCAATTGTGGTATCGACGATACGTAACGGTTTGAAGAAATGCATTGATATGAAAAGCTTTTGATATAGCTTTTGAATTGTTTGAGATTCCTCGATCTTTCGAATTCCTAGCAGGAGTGAATATATTCTATTCTAGTTAGTGGGTTTATTGTGTGGATCGAATGTTAATGTGGTTTCAGAAATATTCACTTCCCACACTGTTGGGTAATCGTGACCTCATGTCCTGTGCTCAAACCGGGTCCGGGAAAACTGCTGCGTTTTTATTACCAATCATTCACCACATTCTGGTCAACGGTCCGGAAGCAATTCGTCCGGTATATCTACAATTGATTTTGTTCGATTGTTTGTGATACTAGTTGGTATTTTGCAGTCCGTCACGTCGAGCTCAGGTCGCCGTACTTTCTATCCTGCAGCTCTTGTTCTCGCACCAACAAGAGAATTGGCAATTCAGATACACAAGGTCAAAAATGGCATTATTTGAATTCAGATTTTTCTTTGAAAGTAAATTTTTCAGGAAGCAGCGAAGTTTAGTTATCGCACCAATATCATTACCGCTATCTTATATGGTGGGCGCGAGAATTATCGCGAGCAGATCAATCGCCTACGTGGAGGTTGTCATATCTTGATTGCCACTCCTGGTAGACTGATTGATATCCTTGACCAGGTCCGTTTTAATTGCATAATATTCTGTGAAATTTTCGCTTCGCTTTCTGCTCACATCCTAAGCTTAAGGGTCCGCCGCACTATTCTATCCTCTCGCTTNAGGGTTACATTGGACTGGCAGGATGTCGATATCTGGTGCTCGATGAAGCTGATCGTATGCTGGATATGGGATTCGAACCGCAGATCCGAAAAATTGTTGGTCAAGGAATGCCCCCAAAATCCGAGCGAATCACGGCGATGTTTAGCGCTACATTTCCCAAGCAAATCCAAGTATGCAAAACAGGTGCATGAAATTGAGTTGGAAGCAGTGCTAAATGGACTTTCGTTACAGACACTTGCGCAAGATTTCCTCAAGCCAAACTATGTATTTTTGGCTGTTGGACGGGTTGGTTCAACATCTGAGAATATCGATCAGCAGATATTGTTGGTGGAAGAGTTCGACAAGCGGAAGATGCTAATGAATATTCTAGCCAGAGAAGGTAAAATAGTAGCTTTTTTTTTCTGTCACTTGTTTTGTTTGCAATCCTTCTTCTATCTTTAATTTTTTGCTCCTTTTTTCGGGTTATTTTTCTAATTTGAGAATTTCTATCTGTTTCATTCACTCTTTTTCATAACATACGTTTCAGAGAATGCTTCACTAGTGCTGGTATTTGTTGAAACAAAGCGGGGAGCGAATGATTTAGCCAACATACTTCAGCGTCAACAGATCAAGTACTGTGGCTTTGTTTTTGTTTTTTTTTGTTGCTGATTTGTCGTTATTTTTCGATATCTTAGCGCTGTGGCCATTCATGGAGACCTAAAGCAGTTCGAAAGAGAACGCAATTTGGAGCTTTTCAGAAACGGATCTAATCCAGTTCTCGTAGCAACAGCGGTACCTTTTGAACTAACTTTTCTTTTCTGGCTTTTGTTCAATTCCAACTCAATTCAGTGCAGCGACATTCTACTTCTTTTTTTCTTAGGTTGCTGCCCGTGGTCTTGACATTCCGAATGTGAGGCATGTTGTTAATTACGACCTTCCTGGTGACATAGACGAGTACGTTCATCGTATTGGAAGAACAGGTCGCTGCGGTAACACAGGACGCGCTACCAGTTTTTTCACCGAGAAGGCGAGCTGGTTTTGAAAGATGAACTGCTCGCTTTGTAATTTATGAGCAATTGAATTTTACAGAATCGTGCGCTGGCTCGTGATTTATCCCAGCTTTTGGGGGAATCTAATCAGGAAGTGCCAGATTTTCTTCTGCGTATGGCTGCCGAGGGAAGAACGCCTGGAAATAATCGTCAAACAAACAGGCGCTTTGGTGGAACAGATCAGCGGCGAGGTGTTGTCGGCACCATGGGAAGCCGTGTTGGATACAGGTTTGTTTTCCGTGTTCTAGAGAGTCCATATCAGACATAGTTTCTTCCGTACAGTGGCCCGCAAGGTGTTCCGCCAGCAATCCAGAATGGTTTTGGTCCTCCATTTGCCATAGGAGCAATGAACGGCTTCGGCCAGCCACCTCGTGGTTACCCTCAGCAACAAAATGGTTACACTTCGCAACAGAATCGCTTTGCTCCAGCTTTTCCACGTGGTCAGTAAAACCTTTTCCATACTTGTTTTTGACTTAGTGGCTCCTTATTGTGCGTCTTTGTAATGATGGTTACTTTCAGGAGGAGTAGCTCCATTCAATGGAGTTCCACCAGTGGGATTCGGTCAACCAAACTTCGGTGCTCCAGTGATGGCGCGAGGCGGATTCCAGCCTTCGAATGGATTTGCTCCTCCAGGAGGTCCCATTCCAGGCGCTCCCTCATTCCAGCAGCAGGCTGCTTATCAGAATGCTCGTGGATTCGGCAACTGGCAGAACTGAGTACGTCTTTTGATCTTAAGATACGTTGTCGGGCAGTTTTCATGGTTTGAAGCGTGCAGGGTACAACGTCTTCTGGTGTTATTTTCCTCTCCTAGCTACTGCTTTCTTTGTCAACGAAACAGAGCCCCTCGTCGATTTCTTCAGATCTCATTAATAATCTTCCATCGATCGCTGTTCGCTCATTAAAATAGCTTCTGGGTACCTGGAGGTTGAGGGATCGTGTGTTAGTGGCTTCGAGACCACATGCAGCACTTCGTTAAACGAAAGAGGACTATGCTTCAGAATTTCTTTATATTTACGCTCTCTGACGAACTTGCCCCTCTCTGCGTGCATGACCGGATGTATTGATCGCCGCACGCGTGTCTCATGCGTCGCACCGGGGCTACCTACAAAGCAATCGGTGGATAAGAACCGTTGCAATTTTCACATAGCGAACTGTGAAGACTGTCTTGTTTCTTTTTTTAACTTTACTCACGAAATTGCTAGAATATTTCAGGTTCTGCTGAAGTCCGATGCTTATTGTCCCTGTCTGTCATATAAATTGCGTACCTCTTTCTATTCTTTTTCTATTACTTAGTACTAGGTTATGTCATTGAATCGAGGTGGAACACCTCCGAGCGTTATTTATTCATTGTTTGGTCGGCGAGTTGACTGTGTTTTGTAGCATCATTACTATTATTATTATTTTTTATTTTTATTGTTTCTTACTTGTTCTTATATGTATTCAGAGCTTTAAGTGAGTAATATTTCGAATTGTGTGTACATGTGAGCGTCTAGAAGTCGGCGATGTTTATGTCATTTTGTTCTAGGCATTTCCTCCTCTCATTCTATTTTCAATTTGTAACAGTTGTCATGTCTGCCTACTCAGGATGTCATGGTTTATTATCGGTCCGCGACCGTTGGAGTGTCCTCGTTCTCTCTGCTGTATCCCACCGATCTCTGGTGTGATTGTGCACACTTTTCTACTACACGGTGTGCCGACGTGCGGGTGCTGATGATGCTGTCTTGTGTCGTTTCGTGCGGGTATTCCTTGTTCCATTCTAGTTAATATCCGTTCGCACTCCCGGTACTAGCCTGTGTTCATTCTGTTGCGTCGCCGTTTCACATTCATTGGCGCTTTGATGTACATAAGATACCACCAAGACTTTGTAGCCTGCTATACCTCCTCTAACGAGGCACCAAGGTTGAATGGCGCTTGGCCTGGCTGCTTGATCTGTGAAAGTAGTTGTTTGTTACCGCTTTGCGGTGCTTATGATCTATTTATTTCGCTCTTGAATTCCTACCATTTTATTCGTCGACTGTTTATTCTTGTTCTAGGCTAATGAGACGGGTAGAATTATGTATCTCTGTTTGGTTGCAGCGGATCTAACAAACTTCCGCTGTGGTTCAGTTCCCCACACAGCTGTTCCATTTCTCCCCGTTCGTCAACGTTTTCTACATACAATGTAAAAAGTTCTTTTGTCTAGAATCATTATTGTTAACCGGTCGCTCGTCGCTGTTGCTTGTTGGACGGTTGTGGGCGGGTCCTACTTGGTAGATTGACCTGTCCGCTAACCATAGGAGAACGTTTACATCACAAGTTATGTTGTTCACTTTTGGCTCTGAGTTTAGACTGTTTTGATGATTAGTAGTGCTATATGAAGGGATAAAGGCTCGGAAGGTTTTTCAAGTTTTTCTTTGACAGAATTCGTAATAGCGAAATTTTATGTAGCAGTTAAGCGTGCCTATCTTGATGTTGGCTCAGACTAACATGATTTTGGTATCGTGCCGTACTCTTGTCTACATCTTTTTTGAATGTTTCTGCATCAAACTTTTTTTTTGATTTTGCGTATTTCGGTAGAATTTCTAGGCGTTTGCAATCTCCAACATGGGCCATCATGAAAAAAAGCTTGTAACTCTTCAGGTGAGTGAAGTGGCACAGAACCAGCTAGTGTTCGCACTGGTTGAAGCATTGTCTGAAAGGCTAGATGGTGTTTGCATTTGGAAACTTTCTTAGTTGTAGAAACTCGGAACCGTGAAATTCCCTATTCGCATCAGGGGCGTAACGACCTTGTGCCTAATGAAACTGTGGGAAAGAGGGAAGGTGGTGGAGTGGGATTAGCTATCATCATTGGATACGCAAACCTCAGAGATGCAAATTAGAACCCGAGAACATGACGCGTTCAATCTGTCATAATCTATTTTTATTATGGAAGTCAATTCCGCCTTCTGATTTCTTCATATTCGACAGTCGGCGAGATCTAGTTGCGTGATATACTGGTCGTGAATACTATGGTTTTCTAGTCGCAAGGTTCTGGATCTAACATCCAAAGAACTGGGCAGCTGGCACCGTTGCAGAAAATCAGTAGAAAGGTTGAACAGCTAAATCCCGTCCGCATAATATCTACTGAACTCACATCGTTCACCGTGCAGTTGCGCAAGACTTGCAGGGAGACCTCGTTCAGCGTGCATGGAAAGGTATGATTAGTTTGGGGAAGGGGGAGTTACCAGTAGGCTCCATGTCTCGGGGATCCAATCGGTAATCGCTTTTTTATGCCTGCCATTATCATATCGCATCGTGAGGGAAAAGAGTCGTGTGGTAAATATAGCATATCGTATGCGTTAAATTAGAGACTCAAAACGATGGTTTTCGACAGTGCATCCATAGCCCTTTTATGCGCCTATAAACGTCAAGCAGTTCCGGCCAAAAATTGGGAGACCTGTCAAGTGTTACGTAGTCTGTATGAATGACGATCAATTCCAAACGCTTCCCAAAGGTGTACTTTGCGTTTCTCAGAGCTGCACTATATGGAAATCACCTGTGCAACCCAAAAAGTCACCTAGGCAGTGCTGGGTTTGTCGCTAAACAAGGGATAAAATGGGATTTTTCTGGTCACTATGAAAAGCCGAATAATTTGTGCATGCAGGTAGGCTCTAATTCTATCCCAATGAAATGGAATCTTCATGGCCTTTCGGGTTTATATTCCGCCTGCTCTGCATTCCTCGAATTCCTAGATGTCTCGTAACTTCGAATTGTAGACTGTCCCAGACTATTCGCCTTTCCCTGCCTGGTATTTCCCAAGACATTTCGAAAGCAAATAGTGAAAATTTCATCAATGACACCGTGGTGCCACCAGTTACCCGACCTATGGTGTGTATCAATGGCTCGCACATTCTGCTTTTTGACTTTAGAGAAGTTACTGCAACTTTATGTAAAAGAGGATGTTTTTTACAACCGGAAAGGAGGTATTCTCCATTTTACTCAGTGATGCCTCTTCGACATGATTGAACCAAAACGCTATACATCGATTTCAAGTGAGTGCAGAAAATTTCGATACAGGTTACCATATTCCGGGTTCCTACTCATGAATTGCTTGAGCAGATGCATGTTCTCCTGTTGGCAGTGATCAGAAATAGTGATCGGTGACGATGTCAGGGTTCCTTTGATAAGATACTGACATCACTTTACCACGCGATTTATCGCGCCATCTTCATGACGGCATTTGCAGCAACTCTATACCTTTCAACAAGTGAAATGATGGTGATACACTCGTCAATATTGTACACAGCTGAATCTGCAATACATACTGACTAACATTAGTAGCTGAGACGGTACAACCTTATCTAGACATTGCTAACTCCTTGTACTTCCACCCGCAAATTCCCATGCTGCCACAAGATCACATCTGCATCGTCTTTGTGGTGGGTTCCGCAATTTTCTCATCTTAATTCAAGGTATGACGCTGTTATGTAGATTCGCTAGGAAACCGAAGGGTGAGTTCACCTAACACCCAAACAATTTAACAAAGAACAGAAGTAGTTCTTTTTACGGTCACTGTCAGGCTTCTGTTCATTTGCTTTATCAATCGTGATTTTACAAGCCCCATTTATCACCTAACCCAGGTAGATTTCGTGACTATGATAGGCACAACTTACTTATGCTCGTGTCCGGCGGCGCTACCTTCTTCTGGATTAGTTGTGAGAGTGATGGATGGGGATTGTCGAATCATGATCAATTATAATGAAACGATATAAATTCATTAGCAACAACATCATTATCAGATCAAGAGAGGAGGACCGATTAGTTCATTCTTGTTGGTGAGCAGTTTTCCATCATTTTTCTCAACGTTTACTGATTTGTGGACAGTTAGAGAAATCGACAGTGAGTAATGATCCGTACATCAGGACTTACATAGTCTATATCTTTTTTTGCTCCATTGAGGAAGTTTTTCCTGGTCTATACCAGCGTAATCTTCTTTCGTACAGCTCTCTCTGTTCCATGTTGAAATAGAGTAACAAACAACCCATGTCCACCTTTTTTAAGTTGAACTTGTATGCAGATCCTCTCTACCACTTATTCCAAATCATATTTGTATAGGTGGGTCTACGAAGTGCATACAAATAGCAATGTTGATCGCGAGCTTGCACGTCTGCCATAAAGGTTGATCACGAGTTATGTGTATTTGCCTTCACAACAACCTGCTCAAGTCCTTTTTTTTCTTTCTGATGCCGAAATAGTCACTTCTAAAAACTTATTTTATTGCTCTGGTTCTTTTGACACGCTCTTGGTGCTAATGTTGCATCGTAAAGTGCAATTACACGAGAATATAATTTGCATATGCATATTCATCTTCATTCACTTTTAAAATCATAGGAATCTGGAAGTTTGACTGTCGCCTTCAATACAAGCTTCCATCTCTATACTCTCAATAGGCGTTCTTTCGACGATTGTTGGATTGCGTATTTTTCTCTGTTGTGCTTTTTAACTCAACTATCACCACGCTTTTCAGATAAAAATGGGTGGTTTATTCAGCAAGAAAGCGCCGTCTCCACCGAAGAATTGTGAAATTACGGAACAAGACCAGGCTATCCTGGTGCGTCAAATTGGAAATTTACTTTCAAATGACTATCGTAGGAGATCATTGCTCGGTGAGTATTGCCTGCATAGTATATGGATGTTTTTGAAGTCATCCACAATGCCCTTCGAGGAGTCATGGTAGTGTGAAACGAGGTATAGCCATTTCTGGTGAGAGACTAATGATTGACCATGTCCTGTATCGATGTTATCATAACTTGAGCAGATGGTCTCAAAACAACTATCGTCAATCAACGGGGTTTTGGAGAAAGGGTTTCTGGCCTAATTTGCCGCAGTGCATAGTATTGACAGTGATATACGTCAAAGGAAGACCGATATGATCTGAAATACCTCTATTGGCATGTTGTGAATGTGGTAATTTCTAATAGATTTCCATTTTATTATTTTTCAGCAGCTAAAAGTGCAGAGGGATAAGATCAAGCAATTTGTTCGTAGAAAGGAGAAGTGCATGGAGCGTGAGAGAGAACTCGCACGGCAACTGATTAAGGACGGTCGAAAGGAGTATGTTGTTTGTCATTTTGAAGTTAATTTCTCTATGATCTCATTTCTCCATTTACAGTCGAGCACTCCTGCTTTTGAAAAAGAAGCGATTCCAAGAGAACGTAATTGAAAGAACACTCAAGCAGTTGGATAATATTGATAGAATGGTAAGTTGCCCTTACAGGATGTCTGGGTAATTTTTTTGTGAGATTATTTCTTTTTATAAGATAGGACACAAATCAAATCATTAGATGATGATGTTATCGAACTTCGAAGTTAATGAGTCAAAGCGCTATGTGCATGCGCTCTCAGCATGCACAATGTCTCAAAAACTATGGGCCCCGTCGGCTTCGTTTTTTTCACTTTACGCTTCCAAAGAAGGGGGATCCAAACAGCTCTGAATTGAAATTTGAACTTATAATATAATGGATTTCTAATATGCTAAAACATTAGCAGGCACATTAAGTCACTTGAAAAGTTTCTTTAATTCTTCTTTTTGATCGTGAGTTAAGGTCCATGACTTGGAATTTGCTGATATCCAACAAAGGGTTGTCGAAGGCCTCCGTCAAGGAAATGATGCGCTGAAAAAGATGAACGCGGTTAGTCTTGAAGGGTCCATGTCGTATCTGTCAATATTTCACAGTATCCTACTTACAGATCTTCGACATTGACGAAATTGAAAAGCTGATGGAGGAAACTAAAGAGGCGGCAGAGTATCAAGAAGTTCGGTTTCGGTGTTCTCGGTTTGCTCTGGTTTCTCTTCTCGTGCTATCAGAAAAGAATTTTTCAGGAAATTTCTGCACTTCTCACAGGGCAGTTGACCACTACTGATGTAGAAGAGGCAGAACATGAGTTGGAGCAGCTTCTGGCTGCTCAAGTAGGCGACGTGGTTCTGCCAGATGTCCCAGCTCACGAGCTTCCCCGCAGAGAACGAGGTTGGTCGTATAAGAAACCAGTAGGGTTGCTTTCGATACTGTTCTTATTTTGCAGAGAAGGAAGGTAAAAAGAGAGAAGCGGTTGCAATGGAAGCATAATCTTCAGGATTACAGAAGAAACACACATTTGTCACGTTATACATTCGTCTATGCCTATGCCTGTGATACTTTGCATATATCTGTAGATAAAACTGATTCGCGCTAGTCTTCGGCAGTAATTTTCCATTGTTACAATCCGTGGAAAGCCACTCATTAGATACTTGTATCCAACGAGTTCTTGAACTTGAAAACGTATATTGGTCAAGGAGTATTGACCATGCCATTGAAGAGTGTTCTCCTAAGATCATTTCGGAAATCCCTGTCTGATTTCAATCAATCTCAAATCTAGAGACGAAATTCATGTATCACCTGTTTGGTGGCCGTCCCGCTGTTAGTATGATATTCTGAGAAATCCAATTAGTATTCGCTTCAGTCCAACGTCTCATTATAGCATGGCGTGTCCGGCCCACCTGATCTTCGATTCTTGGCGTGAGCTACGGCGTCACTGGTCTTCGTTTCTTGGAGAAGCTCAGGATACCAAATTTCCATCTGCGCCTGCGTGCATCGTGGATTCCGGGCATTGTCTTTTCCAGCGCGCTGAATGGCGATTACTACTTGCTCATCCTAATTCCTTAGAATCTTGTCTCTGGACGTGTTTTAAAGCAGGAAGGACAGTAGGGTCGAAAAGAAGACGGGCCGAATTTTCTTAGTCTTCTCTAGCAATACTTCTATACTGTTCTGGAATGATCCCACGCCTCGCGTTTCCTTCTGTACAACACCGCGGCTAGGTTGTTCATTATGTATTTAGACTTCTCCACTTGGATACACGTAGCTGAAATATCGAAAAATAGTTCCATAAGGGGCACCAATTCCGCTTCTCATAAACATTTTCCTCGCTAGGTTCGGTTTTAGGCCGATTCTTTCACAGCCGTTGTCAAATTCGGCCAGCCCTCTTTCGCCTACTCTATGTAGGATGTTATATGTAAGCATGATTTCATCTACAAAGCAGGGATGATGCCAGTAGCCAACCTTCTTCCAACTTTTCCCATTCCAAATGACGCATAATATTCTTGAGAGCGGTACAGAGAGGTTGAGGCGAAATGATATCACCGGACACTTCTCTCCACGTTGACGATGACGTCCTTATAGAATAGCGCAATCCTGGTCATGAAGGTGTCGCAGAGCTCACGAAACATCTCTACATATTGGGTAGGAACACTGTGGTTGCCCAACGCTTCAATTACCGCTTCTGTCTCGACGGTATCAAAGGCTTCCTCCAAGTTGATGAGCGTAGGGCATAACCGTATTTTGTACTTTCGCGATACTTCAATGAGTCTTGTAAGAGTGTGGATAAGATCGAGTACTGAATCCTCTCTGAAACCCTGCTCGCTCGCATGGCTGCCCTCCATATAATATTCTGCCAATCCTGTTCAGGATGACACGAGTGAAAAGCTTGTAGATTACAGACAGCAGGCAGATTGTTCGATCGTTTTTAATATCTTTTTATCTCCATTCTTATAGAGCAGCACAGTCTTACTAGTTTTACTAGACTGGATACTTGGCGTTATACAGGTACCACGTGGAGAGCCTAGATCGACTTTTGAGATTAACCGTTGAAAAGCTCCGTAGATGTTCCGGGGTGGTACATAAGGACCGAGCGCTGTACAATTCTTCATGACAATGTCGAATTTCGGATGGAGGAGAGGAGGAACATCCGCCCTGTACATACATTGCCCTAGTAACATCTATTCCTTATTGATTTTCTTTGTTTGCGTAGCTGCGGGAGAGCGAAATGATCTGGCCTGGGAGGAAGGAGAAGTATTCAAACGTCTGAACAACGTCACGACTGGCTCACGTTTTCTTTTAAACGACCAGTCGGCTTCCACTGTCTGGTCTACTTGAGTTCTTTCATGCCCTATGGATAAAGTGGGCTTTTCAAGTGTAGCCACTTGTAAGGTCCAATCTCAGACCTTGGGTGTAGTATTTGACCTTTGAGCCCCTTTTAAGCGGTTCTGTGTTCCGATGCACTAAAACCGAAAACAAGGAAGACTGGACGAACCTCGACCAGGATAAATGACTGCGGTATCATGAAATTTCCGGCTTTGTTATGCACTAACGCGTGTGTAATGCCTTTTCATAATATTCTTAGGAAACATCCGAAACATTCCATAAGCTGCTTTTGTAAATTTTCCGGCAGTTACCTTTCGTACATTCTAATACAGCCATATGCAACAGTCAATACGAGCTCGAATAGGAGCGGTCAAGTGGGGAAGTACCGGTGAAGTCATAGATGTACAAAGTGGACCCTTTGCAATGTATTGATCTATCTCATTTTATTCCGATAGCTGTGCCCTCTAAACGAGGTGAAATGCATCAGAAATGTTTCATGTGAAAAAAACTTTCAACCTGTCCTGTGAATTTTTTGAAGACTTTTCCTTTTTTTTCGCCTTTGCTTCACCAGCGTCTCCTCCTCTGGTTTTTACTTTTGAAAATTTTCCTTCGGCGTTGCTTGTGAAAGTCATATCGGATTCGGAAGAATCATTGTTTCGGTACCCATCCAAACATGTATTTTCTGTTTGCATTGATTTCGAGGATTCTTTAGATTTACTGCTTGTTTCCGATTGCTTGCATGAGAGCAGGGGTCATCATCGAAATTTGATGCCAGGGCTGGAGTGCAGAGTGTATTGGCGAAACAGGGCGTCTCCCTCGTTCACAAATTAGCGAAAACTTTGAATCGGTGCTTCCAAAGCGAAAAAAGGTTTCGAAAAATCCTAAAAAGGGGGCTGGACGAGAATGAGATCTGAAGAATGAAGAAGATTGGGGCATTCGGGCAAATTGTATCATTGCGTACGTGTGGACCATGGCGTGAATACCTACGGTACCTACGGTAAGCAAAAACTCATTACTCATGAGCATGGGCTAACAAAAAAATCCCTAATATCGTCAAAAAAAGCCCTGTTTTTTTCAGCCTCTTGGATAGGAAATTAAATAAGGAATCGCGGCAGCAAAAAATAACAGGGAATAAAGGAATAGGGGAAAACTGCTCCATTATTCGGCGATCAGCTAGCTATGTGTGGGTTCCAAAACGAACATGGCAATTTGTGGTCCTCTAGTCTGGAGCACTGCCTTTGGTTTGTCTGTCTTATGAGAGAATCGATCAGGCTCTGACAAACGCGAACTTGATGGAACATTAGCCTTATGAAGTTTAAAAATCTTGGAAAGGATGAAGCAAGCATCCATACTAATCAAAGAACTGATGAGTATAATAATGAGGCTTGCCTTCCTCCCCAATATAGGAAAGATTCTACTACTTTGCCCCAAATTTTGTGCGTAACGAATTCTTAATTTCCTTCGTGAGCTATCTACAATAATCGGTAGTGTGCACAGTTTCCAGCCGATTCGTGGTGTTCTGCTCCTTGAACCTGTGCGGACGAGCATAGCGTAGAGATCGAGAGGACTACTCCGCACTTCGTCTTGAGCGTTCGCGTCGTAAATTAGTCTGAATCGAAACCATATCAGGGCTCACCGCTGAGAATCAGAAGGCTTTTTGCTTCTTACAATTTAATTGAAGTCGACATCTCTGAAGGTCGCAGTTGCCTATAGAGACCATGCTATTGCTTAAGCCTGCTCTACTATTAATTTAACCCATTACCGCATTTGAACGTCTCTGGCGAGTGGTACCGCTGCTTCAGTGAAGTACCGTAAAGCTCTAACTGTATAACCCATTGACGGCCTCGGAAGGGATGTGGGAGGGGGAGAAGGGGGGGGGGGGCGAACTACTGCACCTCAGGATTCCTTGACTCGATAGGTCATAAACCTTGTAAAACGTTCAGAGATACGAGAATAGACAACAAACAACTAAAATACCACAGTAGACCGTCGGTAGGCAGACGATTTCCCTTCGAGGCCGTCAATGGGATGAATAATCTCACATGAACGATCACAAAGTGAATTTTAAATGTCGGGGAACTCCTTTCCTCATTCACTTTTCTATATTAGATTAGATGGTCCGGCTACCATAGCTTTTTTGCGGTTCCAGTTGAATCCTCACAGTTTCACTTTATGTCGCATCGCAATCCAAACTTTTTTCTTGAAAAGTTCGCGTATTCTCATCTACTTGTGCTTTTCGATTAATATCTAAGTTAACGAAGGATACTGCGTATAAGTGGAACTGGACACTCTCGGTATTCTACTGTTTCCCATCTAATTCAGGTTTCAATGACGTAAAAACTGCTGGATATTTTTGGGCTGTGTACGAAAAAGAAGAATTTGCAACCAGAAGAGTAGTGTGGCATCGAATTTTCCGAGTCTTAAACGGTGAGTATTAATTAATATCATGAACATTGAAAAACAAATCAAACTGTCGCTGTTTCTACAAAAATTTAGGTGATTTATGAGATGAAGTTGAAAACTAGACTTAAGTAAAATGATACAAATTATGAAACTGCAATAACTTCTTGCCCACATCTACAGTAGTGCTCAAAAGACTTCGGTGAAATGGTCCTTCAGCCGTACTTTTCAGTCGCAACTCCTTTCCTACCGGGTCTAATCGAGCGAAATTTCAATAGGTGTAGCATTGGTGTAGTGTGAATATTTACCACTATTACCTGCAATCTGAACATGTTCCGCGTATTCCAAAGAGCATGAACTCAAAATCGACTGAAAATACAGATGATGGTCCTTCTGGAATCTCTTTCCTTTACGAGGTGTACGAGCGGTCTCTTCAACCTCTTCAGGGCCTTTAAAAACTT
>UZAF01017477.1:32932-46637 GCA_900617895.1 Haemonchus placei
CCTCCCTCCCTCCCCTATATTATTAGCAGTGATTCGTTACGTTTTTATCAAGACATTCGAAATGGACGGTTCTCCAATGAATCACATTCTAAACAACTTTTATAAAGAAGTAGCCATTGTTAGACACACTCATGCTGTTTGCCACTTGGATTACTTCTTTGACTGACGGTAGCGGTAGCTGTGGTGTGGGCTGAAAGTTCCTCCTTTTTTTCGAGGCATACTACCGGCTCGTATTGTCGTACTCGATCCAGCTCTCACTACTATGCCCACTTGCCAACTGAGACGCTTTTCGTGTACTCAGAGATGACACATTCAGATCTTCGAGAACTAGAGCCATCCTCTTGAGAGGAAGTTTTTTTGGGCTTTCAACTTTTTATTTTGTATAATCTAGCAGGTCCTGGATTTCGATGGTGTGGTGATTATTAACAGTTCGAAGAATTTCATTAATCCGATACCATAAACTTTAAAATTTTTGTTCTCTAAAATCTGCATATTCAAAAAGCAAATAATAGCTTTTTTAACGAAACTAGACTACCATACATCTCAGGAAATGTTGCAATTGACCATCCTTTGGAGAGCGCATCGTTTAATCTTTCATTCTCTCATTCCTTAATTTAATCAACTGCGTATTAGGCTGTATTTGGCTCCTGATTTTCTTCATAGAATATCTTCTCGATAGTATTCGTCCTCAATTAGAAGCCAACACCAACTCCACAGCACATACAGCTTTCACCGGTAATAGCTACACATGAGATTTACGTGACGGTTCTTTCTAATTGGCGACGGGAACGAATGTGCCACCTATTACCTAGGTATGCACCCATCACGATTATTTTAAACGCACAGTTCCCGATAGTTTTGAGGTACCCTTTTCAGGTAGCAAAGTGGAAGTGTTGATGTAGAGGAATACATCGATGGAGGAGAAAGCGAGGAAATTTGCCTACTTCAAGGATTTTTAGAAGTAGTTAAAGTGGAGGTTGTACGAGATCACCGTGACTGTAATGGCATGTGAGGGGTGTTTGAACGAGATTTGACTTGCTCCCATTGCTCAAAGAGATGACCACATCGAGCCGAGATTGTCCGAAGCTGCCTATCACTGTCGCCATGGGTTATGAAAAGTTGTTTGAACTTCTTTCATGAGAGTCTCTTGAGATCGTGCAGCCTCTACAAAACCAGTGAAACTCGNCCACGATGGGTGTGGCATTCACACGATACATCTGGCCCCCTACTGTGCTCTAACCAGGACGTTTTTCGACTTTCTCACGGCAGGTGTTATATAAGGGAAGCCTCGAATTTATAATCGAATTGATAGCCAATCCCCGGGTTACCAGACAACCACTTTTTCCTTTGAATCGATCACTTATCAAATTGGCATAAATAAATGTAAGACAGTCAGGGCCTACAGAATTTCCCTCAGAAAGGTCTAGGGTAAGGCATCTGTCAAGTTGGCTAGGGTCCAAACTTATATCGACGAAGAAAGAAGAATAGCTGCAAATTTCACTCCGTTCAGGACGTAAATGTGGTAATGGGGCTGACCAATGTTCCTGGATTCGGATCAAAACTGGAAATCAGAAAGTAGTTCTTAAGCTTTGTCGCCAACATAGTGTAGTACTTACCTAACAAAACAAGTATTACTCATTCCTGCACATCTGGCACATTCCGGTAATATCAGTGTAACACCTTAGATAGTGCTTACATTCACAGTTCTTTCTAGTTCCTCTATTAGAAATGAAGTATGATTTTTTGATAGAGTTACCAGTCATTTATGTGACGCTCCCGAATCCCGGATAGTTATCCGCCCTGAGTTAACCAAGTCTTCCATCCTTCGGGAGTCGGTGAATTGGTGCCAGAATCGTCTGGGAGGATAAAAGCACTGACTTGTGCAACGGCTGGACACCGCAAATCATTGTTGGGCCACATATGCATTCAATGCTCCACTGCGATTCTGAATGGAAGTCGAATGCGTGGGCGTTAAGCAATCTCTCAGACGGGATTGATTAACGCCCCAAGACTTTATCCTTTATCCTTTATGTAACGCTATGCTCACTTTAGGACGGTTGCGTTGCGCCTCATTTGGTCCGGATTACCTGGTAGTTCCCCAACTCCGCCACAGAGATGTCTGCAAAAAGGATAAGGAAAGGGACAAGTAGATTCGATGCATAACTGGTCTTTTGTGGATTTTTCAATCCTACTTCGAACACTGCCTCAGACCAGCAGAAATGTTACCACAGCCTTCCACTCTGAGGGGATTTCGTGGGTCCCCCCTTTATTGCACCTGATACGGATGAGTGCATTACCTCATTTGGGGTTTTTCAAGAATTGGTTTTTGGGGTTGGAAATTGAAAATTTTGGGGTTTTTCAAAAAAAAAAGCATAATCGTAGCCGCTCAAAAAATATTGGATGGATCTCAAAAACTCAAACTTCTTACATTTGACTTTTTTGAGCAAATGTTACAAGATCCCATCCGTACTGCGCCTGTTGTTTTTGTCAAGCAACTTTAGCAAAGTTCGGGCTCTTTCAAATCTAACAAGGTCGGTAGGTTCATCGGGAAGCCGTCCACCCGATTGAATAAATGTCCCAACTTTTTGGTACAGCAGACGATAGTGAAATGGTACGTATTGATGACTTGGAGCTACATTCTGGTTATCAAGTTTTCTGACTCTTTCGTGGTTGCCGGTACTGCCTGATAATTGAATTCTTATCGACGACGTTTCCAACTGTATGGTTCAAGTCCTCCATTCAAAGTTCCCTACCTGTTTTTCAACTAACCTCTCGCTGGTCGTTTCTTTGCTAGAACATTTTTTTACATCGCAAAATGGCTGATCTGCTTTCCTGCCAGTCTCAAAGTTGTGAAGCATAACGTGACTAATATGTGAAGTATTAATTTTCGATGCACATTATGATCAAACATTGAAAAAATTGAATTTTTGAACAAAAGCGGTGCCAATGAACTTAGTAATGGTATCGTAGCAATCCAAACTTCTCCCAGTGCCACATCCATGACTCGGGTGGCTTCATAATTAGCTGTTACTTTTGCGTTGGTGATACGATCCTTTTTTTACAGATAGCTATCTATCTGTACGGCTATTATGGACGCGTCGCACTAGTGGCCGAGGTTGCTCTCAGCAGTTTGCGGAATACGATTCGCATTGGGACGCAATGATCTATGTCCCATTTAGGCCAGCCATCTTGCAAATGCCTCCTGATTTTTAGCCGAGCGCGTCGGAATGAACGAAAGCGACGAGCACATACATATAAATTGAGCCTTAGATCCTGAAGACGTGGGCGAACGCTTTCGCTAGTCAACCCCCCCCCCCCCCCCNAGAAGTATTCGCCACAAGACGGGCTACTCTCCTGTTGTCCTGAGCAGTCAAAATACGTGGACGGCCAGGAATAGGTTGTGAGCGATAGCTGCCAGGGTCTTGAATGAATCTAGCAATGTATGAAACAAAGCGGCCCAGTTGCCGCTCCAAAAGTATGTGCACACTCACAATTTTTCATTTAAAAGGTAACTAAAGAGCCTACCGTAACGAAACCATTCTCAAACAACTCCTCGTAGTCGATAACCTCTACAGAAATTTAGGGGGCCCTAATGATTCCTGATCTCGGTTATATTTTTGTTTTTTGCTAAGTGTGCACATACTTTTGAAATAAAGGAAAATTTTTCCTTTAATAAAAAATTATGTTAGCAGCCACGATGTTTTCTCAGAGAAAGTGTTTGAAGGTTATAGCACACAAGGAATTCAATGGTAAAGATCACAGGTTACAGAAAGCAATGGTATCCCCAAAAAAACAAAATGTTGGGTGTGCACATACTTTTGAAACACACTGTAGTGGTCGCTCACATGAGAACTGAAAAAACTCTTCAGATTCAGAGCCTCTTCCCCTTCCAATGTCAAAGTGACAACCCCTTGACACGAGGAAGTTCTATTTTTATCCGAAACCCCTTTTTTTGAATAGAAAGAGGTGTCAGTTGTAGTGCGAGAGTTCTCAAACGTTGCTGAACGCGCCGGACCTTTCGAAACAGCGGCGGTTATGACGCAGGTGAGAATGATGAAACCCACGTGCAAGCAGTAAACTGCGTCACTGGAAATCATAGTAATCACCAGTTTGAACTTTCGTTTCCACTCATCCCAGCCAGCCACTTTTTTCGGCCAGTTTTCCAGACTGCATTCCTGGCTTCCAAGTGTGACTTGCAGATAGTCGATGGCAATCTAGCGGTCTGTTAGGGAGCTCACTTATTCAACGATTGCTCCCAGACAATCGAGATTCGGGGCTGACCTCCTATAGAGCGCGCTTAGATTCCAGCTCAACTGAAGACATAAGGCTGCCGCTGAACTTGGTGACCGTACCACTGAGGAGCGGAAATTAATGTCTTACTCAAACCTATGAAGTTCGCTACAAATAATTCACCCGGAGGTTGATACCGTGAGTCGCGCTGGTGTTGGGTGTGATTGACATACTGTCGAAAAGTATATTGTACAGCCATGGCTTTCTCGGTTCGCACATAACTAAGCAACGGCAAGTGAGAAGCTTTGGAGATCCCGATGTCGGCCAGGGCGCTGTTTGCGAGTCAAGCCTTCGATTTGTATACTAAACTATAATTTACGGAGGAAGAATCGAGCTTTTATAACATGATTTAGGGAAAAAAGTTTTAAAAGCATCCGGAAGTGGTCGATTCTGCTAACAGCTCAGGAATTAACTCATTAATTTCACTCTACGCGTAAAAGGAGATTGAAAATAAACCACGACTCTGTAGCGGCTATGCAGAGACTGATGGATCCCAATGCAAGTTCAGCAGAACTCAGCACCTTCCAGCTCGCTGCAGAGGTTATCTGCATTTCATCATTCATTCATGCAGCGGTACTCACTGTCAATCCTAGAAGCGTTCTGGTCGTTTTAGATGCCTGTTGGGAGCAGTTCGCTCGGGAAGCCAATTGATCTGGGCGAATTCATTTTTGCAAAAAAAAAAAAAGAATTGTAGCCGTCTTCCCCTAACATAAGTCTATGAAGTCTCTTCTCAGGAACTCTCTTTGAAAACTCTAGAGACATGATTACATTGATTCCATCTGAAATCGCCTCAGGGGTTTTTTCGATTTCTGTTAAGGCTTCATTATTTTCGTTAGCCCATCAACTTGAAGATGTTCAAGCTGCACGAGACGTACGTTGGCTGCTGCCCCTACGTCTGTGATCACAGCGTGGCTTGAACTCTCGTAAAAATCGCGCCTTTTCGTCAACTAAACCTTGTCAGCAGTTGAGCTTTACAACATCTGAAGAGTCAATGATGGCTGGGAACTGGAAGAAAAGGAAAAAATTCCAAAGAGACTATTTACCCTGCTCGCCGCTCATCATCTCGCAAAATGGGTCCGTCGTACTGCGAAAATATGAAGGGACTGCTAGGCTGGCACGTGTCCTGGCGGCAGGCGGATGTTTCCCGTACCTGACCTCCTCGCTTACCTCTCATTTCCTCCGCGACACCAACCAACTGTCTTCTTCCGCCATTGATTTGTCCTTAAAGCTTGTCAAAATGAATCACGATTGAAAGTGGTCCTCTCCCAGCCTGTTCCTACGACCAGCCGGGCTGAAGAGCGAGGTGTTAGCGCCATTTCGTTTGCTTTTGCTCGGCGGTGTTCTCGTCCGTTTATCGTTTTGCAAATGTACACACTTGAGACCTGAAACACTCTCGATGGGTCATTTCTACTCATCCTCGTAAACAAAGCGGATCCCTTCTTTCTGATCAATCATCCGCAGCGAACTCTCCGCTGTTACAGTTTTGAGAGCTTTTGAATAATATAGCTCTGTGAACAAATGTGATGACGGCTGGTTTTGCCTGTTTTCAATTGTAACCCCTTTTTCATCCCGGCTCCTATTGTTATAACATCATACATTCAATTGTTTTTTCATCTGAAGCTTCCTCTACACTAATTTGTGTCATGAAGGCCGCTCTTCCTTACTATGAACAAAAATTGTTATATATCTAAATCCATCTTTTTAATTTGAAAGTATGAAAATATGTGAATGTCTTCTGAAGTATGTGCTTTTTTCTGACCGAAAGCATAATAACTTCTGGTTCACTATGCTTCTTTATCACTGAAAGCACCAGAACCTTTGATCCATGTCTAGGAAGCAATAGGGAAGAGTAGAGATAGCGGAAACGATAAAGCTTGGTGGCAGAAACTGATAACTAGCTGTAAGAGCTCTTAAGGAGCTTCAGGGGGTGGAGAGTCAGTGAACCAGTCAGTCAGTCGCAGTAGGATGTTCCTGTATTTTAATGTGTGAAGTTATTGCAGATAAAGGGATATAGAATGGCGTAAAAGTGATAAATGCTGATAAGGGGAGATACGGAAAGGGAAGAGCTATCGACCTGGCGTCTGACATACTTCTTTTCGAAACAGGAAAGGAGAAGAACAACTCCTTCAGTGCTGTGTTGAATGGTAAAGTAGATAGCGTGAAATTAATAAAAAGTAATTAAAGCTTAGAAGTTGAAAAAATGAGACTTCACTGTTTTCGTTGTTTTTTCTATCAAAAAAAGCTGATTTTCTGAAAAAGTTTGTATTGGATGAGAAAGCGGCTCAAATGATGAGAAATGAAGTGCAATCATAATCGATGAATCCTGTAAAATGTTTGAGGAAGTTATTGAACTTATTGCGAGTTCATGGAGAACTTTTATATCTTTCCCCTTTTTGTAACAAGGAAAAAATCGCTTATTGTTAGAGCAAATGCCCTTTCAGTACAAATTGGATTTAATGTTTCTTATCACAGAACTCCTTACATTCATTAATCAAATTCTATTACACTTTTAGCGATTGTGTCGTACCACCTTTAATGTCGTTTAGGGGGTTGTACTCGTAAGAAGGCCTGTGAGTGCAGATTCTTTACATGACATGCTAACGCGCACCTATTCCTATTCCCTTTTTCTCACCTTTCATCTAGAAAGCTTCGATGAAGTTATTCATGAATTCAAACCTTTTGAAATGGGGGCGATTTAGGTTTGAGATATGACTCTCATAGCAATCTATACGTATTCCCATGTCACATTCACTTATGAGATTGGTTTGTGATCGGATAAAAGTGGAATTGCATTACATATAACAATAATTGGGTGGAAGTGGTGTAGGGGCAAATGGCCCGAATCCCGACTCGATACTTGGGTCGGCTGTTTGATGGCAGACTTGCCTGGAGGACAAAAGCACTGACTTGTGCATCGGCTGACCACCGCTAGTCACTGAGCAGTGATGATTTTATTTACATTCTAAAATAATTCTAAGAGAGTCCTTGTTGATTTATGAGAATCCCTCGCTATCTTGATACCCTCATCGTGTACTGCAAATCTTTCAAAGTCAGCAGTGCCTGGAGAGTTTTCAAGCTGCTTCAATTTTATATCTTATTAAATATACTTACGTCAGTTTTTGCTCACAACTAATTCTATTTGTCGCGATCCTTAATCAGATTTTTTCCGTCTCAGGAGAATTCTTATGCTTGACCTTAGCCTGTACTCCCTACTTTATGTAGACTTTACTGACCTGGAAGGTAAGAAATTAAAGTGATCCTCGATTCGACAGTAGATAATTGTGCGATTTCTTGATGTTTTTGTTTGCTTCTGAAATGTATAGATCTTTTGCTTACAGGTTTGTCTTTTTTAAATGGTGTTGTACTCCAGAGGTTGACGTAGGTAGCCATACAAATTCATCTCACTTCAAAACAATAGCTTTACAAGTGTACAAAGTACAGAAGTTACAAGTATTCCTTGCTAAAAACATGCAGAAGGTGGAGGGCTCTGGATAAGTCCCTCTCTCACCCTTTCAACTCTGGGAACTTACATCAAAATTTATCAGAACTCAGTTGCTACGGTGAAGTTTTCATTTACTCTCCTCTTGGTTAACGGGGCTAACACACGGCGTACTACATACGCAGCTTATCCGGGAAGGTATCTAAGAATCTTTTAACTATTTTCAAGCAAGTGCATGTAGTTCCTAATTTGAACATATGTATGTTTTACTAAAATGTAATAAATGATGTAAAATGTAATGTGACATTTAAGTCAGTAGGTATGGGCTATTGAAGAGACCAAGTTTTGAAATGAAGCAGGCTTTTTGAACCTTCACTTCCTTTGTTAAAAGTAGAAAATGTTGAATCGTTAGGGAAAAGGACAGGGTAAACACATTCCTTCGATACCGGTGATTTTTTCTTTTGAACTGTGGAGCCAATTCTTGAACGCTAATTTCCACATAGTCGTTGTTGCTTACCAATTTCAAAATCATAAGGTTCTATTTATTTAGTTTTTGCCTTTTCACTGCAGTCTCTATCCTCTTGCTTTGCAAGAGCAAAAGCATCTTCAAATTTTTCAGTTTTTGCTGGAATTAATCCCACTTCTACAGGTTTCAATCTAGTTGAAATGGTTTCCTGTTTGTTATGTGAAGACAACATTTCCTGAGGACATGAGACGAGTGAATGTTTCTCTAGCCTTCCATTGACTAGTTTTCAGCAGTTCTCAATTTCTCTGACATCTTTATTCGATTAACCGCTAATACAAATTAGATCCTTACCTCAAATTACAAATCATTACTTTCAAAGAAACCGTCACGTTGGCTAAGCGGTAGGTGGCGCTCTTATGGCATATGCCTTTCAAAGGATCATTTTCGATACATGCGAATAGTTGTGATTGCTTGATTCGATCTAGGTGATGTGTTTGACTGATTTGGACCGAAATAATTTTAGAAAACAGTTTTAACTCAACTAACTCAATTTAATTTACTTATGCCGCGAATAGGTAGAGTAGGGATTTCTCGGTGAGATTTCAAAGGTGTCAACATCGTTAGACTCTAGAGTGACGTGAAAAGGGACCTGGTAATGACGGTTACCGGTTTTATCCTTTAGCCTTTTTTTTTGCGTGATGAACTTTATTAGCCAAAAGGATCAATTTTTGTCCTTCCCATCCTTTTTACACTTCTGAACCTCCCTCATTCATCCCTTTCCCTCCCATACTGTACTAATTGTTTTCATTCGGTCGACTTCTAGATGGCCTTCTTTCTCTACACCATAGATGATGTTCTCAAAAAGAAAATTTTTTTGAAAGTCTCTTTCGTTTTTGCTACTGGACGTTGTAGACTATGAAAATTTCTAGCTTGACTTCTTCCCTCTAGTCAAAGACGTGTCTCAAGTGGAAATACAAATTTTATCCAGCTAACGTGTCTGGGCGGTTCTAGATCTACCGGACGAGACAGCTGACCAAGGTGTTTCAGGATCTACCGGTTGGTTTTCGGCTGATCCGGTCTGTCCCACCGAACGGCGGGCGGCTGACGGGACGGCGGCCACCACTGTTTGGTCACCTATCCGTCATCACCGATGCGTTTGCCTTGGTGAATACAAAGAGATCGCTCTTTCGTATTTTGAATTTCCCCTTACTTGCTACTTTCTCATGGATCTGTCGATAATGGGAGCAAAATGGTCTGCACACGTTGTGTCTTCCCAGGGAGCTGATGCCAGCTTTATCGAGTTTCTGCAATATTTGAGAATAATTTTCGAAGTTTACTTCCTCAGCAGACCAGGAGGCCAAACAAGCCATAAAGTCGACTGCCTTGTCTTGGGATAAAGTCCATATTATATGCTTTCAATCTCCCATCTGAGTATAAAATGCTTGAGTTTTTGAAGCTCGTTGCCTATATTTCCCATTCATTGTTTCTTCCGTTTTCCTATATTGCACATGATTATGAGGGGTTTCCCCGGTAGCTCTCAACAAATTCTTAAGCTGATGAAATTTTCTTGTTTTTTGTCTATTTTTCTAAGCCGTGCTCAGTCCTTTTCATTTGGTTTGCCCTTGATCAGCTCGACCGCCCATCAAGGTCTGAGCCAACGTCGACACAGCAGCAACACATGCCCTTTACCGTTAAAACTTTTACTCCAGTAGGTAATACTTTCAAGCTCATTCTTCAAAGCTCAGGTCAATAGGCTTAACCATATAGTGACAATGTGCAAATTCCTTTTTCAAGTGTCTTTTCAAACTGTCGATTCGACTGGGCAGTAAATCAGGCTCATAGGAAGCCTTAGAGAATCAGTATCGCAAGTTGACTGCCCCACCTGAAACACGGTCCATGAAAAGGTCCACTTGGTACGAATAAAAGAATAAAAGCTCTGGTCTGAACGATTGGTCCTATTGAGTTATTGCATTGTCAAAGAGTAACTGGTGAGAGTTACTTTTGCGGTGAAGTAAGCCGAAGAATCAGATTGACGCCGTTTTCATTCTCACTTGCTCCGGCTAACTAAGGTACGGAGGTTAGAGCATGGCAACCAAATTCGCACCCTCTTCAGTTCCCCGTGAAACATCTAACCATCATCTGGTCAGCGCGAAACGATCGGACGATCTCCACGTTCGGCCCTCGATGAGCCTCGCCATATTTTCGAAATAACTTTACTTGTTTAAATCCACACGAGGGTTAGAATACCTTAATGGCTGAGGCTTCGGTGAAACCACCTTCGTCGGAACCTGAAAGGATGGAATCAATTTATGAAGTTACCCGATCAAACATCTCCACCCCCACAATATCTTTGAGACCAACTTTGTCATCATACAATTCTAGGTGGATAAAAGAGTCCGATCGACGTAGAGTCATCATACTCTTTCACAGAATACTGCAAATCGTGTTGTAGATCGTTAATTCCCTACTGCCTTCAAATTTGACTCGTCAGTGATCGCGATATCCTATTGTTCCCCATCTGCAACAACTTGTGCGTTTCCAATCCGAAATGTTCGATTCCTTCTATATCTGCCTTTTTGAGAATGAACGTGAATGGTTTCATTACTTCTTTTATCAGTCTTTGGCACTGGTATCCGATGGCTTTCCCATGCCCCTCGGCTTGTGTGGGCTAGGATTCCTTGAACTCTGCCCGTGTACCCCTTTGACGGGGTAAAAAAACCGGTCAAGTCTTCGATTGGCTATTTTTTGAAGTTAATTGGAAGCATCTTCGACTTTACCTTTCTGCATTAACCTCTGCTAAATGAGCTTCTCCTGGCCTCTACGAATTCTATATAACTCCTTCATAACTAATCGTCTTCTCAAGACCCTTTTCAGGAGATTTGAAGGTGGCTTGAGGTTTTTGTTCCACAAACCATCCGGCTTGAAGGCTCTTTGACTCAATCTTCTGCAGTCTCATTGTATGCCTACCTGAAATTTTTGATTAAGTCACCGAGCGAGCCTTATGGCACATTTGGCAAAGAGTATGAGCTGTATCGTCGATAGAACCTTCATAAAATATGACAGCCGAGTTGTCCCCGAAGCATTCTGAAAGGGAAGTAAACACGTCTCCGCGGCAGAGCTGCTTGGGGGAACAGACTGCAGGTCAAAAGCTTCGAGCCATCATAACCCCACAGAAGAGGGCACAGCGGCCGAACAACTTCAAGTGTTCCCCTTTGCGACTTCATTTGGGAGAAGCTCGGCACACGCTGTAGAAATGACATTATTAATCCAATTTAGTTTTTTTTCTCGTCTTCACCTAACTCGAGCTATTCAGTCAGTCCATTATTTTGAAATCGGTCTCGCCATTTTTCATTTTACTCTTTTTACTATGTTGTTCGGTAGAAATTGCCGGCAGGATCAGCCGGCTCCAAGGCACAGTCCACGATATTTTGGGGTCATCCAATTTCAGACGTTAGTGCAAAATCACCAAAAAACGCGAAAATCGACATATTTGTAGGAGTATAAGGCTTCAAAAAAGACGTGAAATCAGCGGTTGGACGAGAGCGATACGAAAAACCTGGGAGGCGAGGAAGGGGTATTCAGACGAGCTGTTCGAGTGCGCGCGCTATTGCATACAGCCGGCTGCAATAAGCCCTGCTTGCATGCAAGGTGTGGGTCCCAGTGCGAATGATGCAACCTCCACAGCTATACCAACGCTCAAGAACTCGTCCGCTTCGGATGTGTACGTTGGCTGAGCCAATTTCGCGGACACTTATCACGCTCTATCGTGACTGTTATTCGACCGGACAGCATCCGTTGAACCAAGCTTGAACTTGAGGGTAGGGAGAAACCTCAGATCAAACATCAACCATTTTTAACATCAACTGACCTTTACGTCTGTATCCAGACTGGCTCGGAACGTCTGGTTGACTCGGAGCGTACTCTTTGTTGTAATGATTAAATAGTTTCGATCAGAGGTTTTTGAAGGGGAATCCGCCCAGAATAAGATAGGTGTGGGCTTTTGACTTAAATAGAGCATTCCAGTAATATTCGCGAATGAAAATCGTCTAAGAACGATTGGATCTCTTTATTACAATAAAACCACTTTGAGCAGCTGCACTTCTATAGTCGATTGTGAGAAGCTGGGGTTGACCGAATACTTGTACGGGAACTATTTATTTATTTATTTTTTGATAACTTCATCAACGATCAAGTACTCGTTATCTAAGGATCTTTCTATCTTCACACGTAAAAAACTCCTCATCGGCAAGTAACCTTCATGTTCGCCTTTCGTGATGCCTGCGAATTCTTTGTCTTATTGGTGTACAATGTGGCGGAGGTGGTGTAGTGGCAAGTGGCGCCTAGGCCAACTAAGCCTTCCATCCCTCCGAGGTCGGTGAGTTGGTACCAGACTCGTCTGGGAGGATGAAAACACTGACTTGTACATCGGCTGGCCATCGCAAGTCATTGTATAGGCCACATACGCACTCATTACGCCGCTACGATTCAGAATAGAAGTCGAGTGCGGGGGCGCATCCCTCAGACGGGATTGATTAACGCCAAAATTTTATCCTTTATCCTTTATTGGTGTACAATGCATCTGTGCAAGCAGATCTTCTGAAGGCGAAGCAATCTGCTTCCTCTGACGTCGACGTCAAGCTCGTGGTCCTCATTTTCTTATAAGGCACTTGATATCTTTTTGGAAAGTCATCTATCACGCTTGACGAAGACCAACTCCCAACTGATCAACAACTCAAACCATTTACCAAAGAACCATGCGCAACAATTCAAATTACTCGTACGTCTGTCTTTACACAGACACTGAATATTCACTGGAACCTCTAGACGAGAGACGTTTTGTAGTAGTGATGTCGGAATAACGCATGAAGTGACCCTTTATTAACTCCTTTAGACTTTTCTTTTGAAAAAAATCGATTAGGAGGCTGACTAGTTGGTAATCCGTGAAACTCGTTGTAAGATGGGATTTTCAAAAACTTTTTTTCTATCGTCTTCAATTTTTGTTGCTCTTACTTAACGAAATCAGTTCTTGTGGGAATCTTAAAGGGAACAGTTACTAATGCTTCCTTGCCATCTAGGAGGAAATGTGATTGAGCTGATGGTGTTTGACATTTATTACAATGGGAAAAGTCTAGAGAGGTTTCTAAAACACATCGGTCGTGTTTAATCAGCAATTAGAAGAACAAGTTCCCCAACTGAATCAATCTTTTAGCAATAAAAACTCCTGTAATGCTGGAGGTAGAACTCGGTGGGGGCAATCCTTCTTATATATAAAGCAGTAACTTGGTTTGTCGGTTTGTCGGTATGTCGGTTTGTCTGTATGTCGGTATGTCGGTATATCGGTTTGTCGGTCTGTCCGTCCGGGTTACTTTGTGATTATGATAAAGGTAGTGATATGGAAAACTTATTCTTCTTATATAAAAAGCAGTCACTTTGTGGGTAGGCTAATGGAGTAAAGTGAGCACTGCGGAGTGAAGTGAGTAACATGAAGTGAGGTGGATGATTCAAATTGT
>UZAF01017478.1:0-10373 GCA_900617895.1 Haemonchus placei
AGTTAGCATTTGAGTGACTGGGAAATATCTGGCAGGCGATTCGGGGCCACTTTCAAAAACAAATCCAATGTCCAATTTTCGGGATAGCCAGGCTAGCTCCCACAGTCAACCCAGCCTCCACGTCAGAGCCTGGCAAGCTACACGTTAGGTATCAATCGCCAAAAACAGTAAATAGGCCTCATACCCTTGAACCTGGAGGAGCCCCCCATACGGCAGCGTTGGGTAGTACCGCTCAGTAGAGGCTGCTGAAATCTCGGAGCCAAACGGGCCGCCCAAAAGTAGAAGGACTAAGATGGCAATCTGTACTTTCAGTGCACGAACGCTTGCATCGGAAGCTCCGCAAATAATTAACTTCGGCCAGCCTCAAAAATCCCATTTACAAATGAGGTAAAATCCCTCAATATGATCTCGTCATAATAGTTATTATTGACTTTTGACAGAATACGCCAAAAACAAGGAACCCATTGGTACGAGTTTTCTACCACTCTGCAAATCAGGAACTGCAGATCACAAAAAAGCACATTTAGCAATGGAGATGAAATATCGCAGTTCTCACCATACCAGTCAGTGTTAACCTTTCATAGATCACGCAAATACATGACACCCGTGAATATAACTTTCTATCACTCTGCGAATGAGGAACTCCGAATTTCAATAATCACACATAGCAAATGAGCAAATTATCAGCCAATTTTGAATGTAGCCGGAAAACGACTGACAGTGAACCTACTAGTATAGTTTCCTATCATTCTGCAAAAAGAAATCCATCGGATTCTGAAAACCGAATCTAGCAAATGCGAATAAAATCTCTTAAGATGTGGTCCCATCAGGCAATTTTAACTGTAGGAAGAATACGCCAAAGACAAGAAACCCCTGAGCATAAGTTTTTTATCATTCTACAAACCAGGAACTTCGACGGATCACCAAAGCCACGGTCACAAAAGTGATAAAATCCTATAGTTTGATATAATCATATTAGTCGATTTTGAATGGTATAAGTTTTTCATTACTTTGCGGGCAAAAAAATCTAGCAGATACCAAAAATCGCATCCAGCAAAAAATATGAAAATCCATAGTATGATCTTTGCAACGTTCTGCGAAAGAGGAATTTCAGCGATTCTCAAAAATCGTATTTAACAAAAGAAATGGACGCATAGTTTGACGTCGTCATATCAGTCAATATTGACTTTTGACAGGGTTCAAAAAACAGGAAGCTTTTGGGTATAAATCTTTTATCACTTCACAAATGAGATACTTCAACGAATCACAAGAATTACACACAGTAAAAGACGGGATATCATATAGCATGATATCGCCATATCATTTGATTTTGGTGGCGAACAGACTAAGACAAAGATATGAAACCCATGAGTATAAATTTTTTACCACTTCACCTGAAGGAGCTTCTGCGAAACACAAAAATCATATTTGTCAAAAGAAATGGCATCCTTTAGTGTGGTCTTCGCTATAAATATTGACTTTAAGCAGTACACGACAGAGACAGGAAACCCATGGGTATATTTCACCTGCGGAAGTCAAAGTGATTTGGTGTGAAAAACGGGCTTCTGAGCGAGCCCATTTCTGACCTAATATGACGTCCTATGTCGTCGTGACTATTAAGTGGAAAGCGAGATAATCGATCTGTTGGACCCTGCAAATTGGCCAAAACCTTCATAGAATAAGTGCTCTCAAAAAGACAAGGGACATACTCTATTCAGTGTGTCATCTTAACGACTGCGTCAACACTGCACGATGGAGTGAATACAATTCGCTTATCCGTGTGACACAGCGGTATAACACAAGGGGAAGTAGTTCCGTAATTTTGTTCTCAAAATTTTCCACAAATTCAATACGCATATCCGAGATCAGCTTCCGAAAGCCCTTACGGCGGTTCACATCGCATCTTCAGTGACCCCTGCGCTTTGGTATCCTTCCGTTGTGAGTCAATAATCACAGATTGCTGGTTGCTGTGCAAACAAAAAGCAGTAAATAGGTGAAGGAAACTCAAACAATGTTACCACGAAATCGAGAAGAAAATTCGAATGCCTTATAAGGTTTATATAGATAACTCGAAAAGAGTTTGAGGAAACAGTCAAATAAATTAGTGGAAGAAGATGAAGTTTCCATAAAAAGCGAAAAAACTCGCGACAAAGTGTCTATGTTATCGGCATGAAGGGTTCTGCACTTAGCTAGTTCGAGGTACTGCACCCTGAGGACGGGGCTCGGTAGTCATACGATTGAGGAGCACAATGACAGCAATTCAAAATAAATTACTAATTAGTGATTCATTGGGCGGAGACTTCAACGATGAAGAAGTTAGAGGCTCCTGGGTTTTCCAAGCGAAAGTCAAAATGAACATTGGTGAACGTGGAATCGATGAGCGATATTTAGGTCTGGAGAAAAAGAATGCGTCGTGTCGTAAATCCAACAAAAAGAATTGAATTAACAAGTCGCTACACCTGAAAACCTGATTATTGTAATCACAAACAGCTGCGCCGAGGTTAAGGCAAAAGAGAGGTTGAAGATTATACAAGGTGCGCAATGAATCGGACGCCAATAATTTCTTTGTTGGAGAGTTGCTCTAAATCTGCACCTCCTCTTATGTTTACTATATACCGTAGCCCACATATCTGTTTTTGGTGAGTCCTTTTCCCGGATCGCTTTTGGCTTAAACATTTCTTACGGGACAGTATCTCGAATCGCGATGCGCGGACAGGTCAACGGCAAACCTCAAAATGTTCGTCTTATCTTTCACACGACCTCCTTTCCCAATATAATTGTTCTGGACGAAGTACGCTGCGGAACCTGTAAAAACACTAGAAAAATGACCACTGATTTGTTTGTTCGCTCCGATGAGAGGAGTCTACCCCGAGTAAATACAGTTGTATCCGGCTAGAATTTGAAACCTTTTATGCTATTTGACGGAAAAGTCGGAGAGAAAAACTAATGCCGTGCATTACTTGGGTGCGGCATTCATTCATTTCTCTTTTTCATGATAGTTTGAGCTAGAATCTCTATCATCAGAGCCATATAGCAAATTTTGGTCGGGAAAAGTACAAAAACTAATCCAAACCTCTTAAAGAAGGGTTTTTCTGAAAAGATGCAGCGTGGGGTCGAAGATTCTTTTAGGGACACGGTTTGAAAACTACGGCAGACTTGCTCACGAATGGGAAAAGTTCAAGACTGGTGTTTGAAAAATATTCGCGACTTTACCCCAGCTTCTAATTCTACTACGAACTTCCAGGGCCACAATGGATGGGTCGCTGTATATACCGCATACTAGAAAGGAAAGTTTGCGCTTCAAATCGTACCACTCTTGCTGCTCCTAAGAAATCACTGAAAAAGCCTGGACTGGAGTTTCTCGAAAAACTCTGCGTAGCACCGTCGATGAGTAGCCAGAGCGTCTTCATGCTATAATTTGTACAGGAGAGGGTCATATAAGATAACTGTGCGCTCGCTCTGAAGATGCAATGCACACTAAATACTTCACACGAATTCACCATGCAACTCGATACTTTTAATACCATTTCTATGACGCACCCCGTATGCATATATTTATATTACACTGTGTTTGATGCTGCTGTTAATTGTCTTCAGTAGCTCTATCTAATGTTTGTACTAGAGGTTGGCTTATACTGTACTGCGGAAAATAAATACCGGTAGCGATATGATGTTTGCGCATTTACCACTAGACTCAGTTGCCTCGCCCTTGAGAGGGTACGATGCAGTTACGTGAATACTAAACAGTGACATCTTGGTGGAGATAGCGTATTTTACCTCGCTCTCTTCCGGTCAATTTTTTTATACTATATCTCGAATCATTCTAATTCATGACGCTTTTAACGAGTTTTTTGGCAATGCTTGGGACCATGGCATCGAAACGATGTTCAGGAGCTAGTTTATGGGAAAAGATCTGCAATGCGTAATCTAGACGCTTATGTAGTTCTGGCTCAGTCTTACTCAGTACGTAAAGTACTGGATGATTTTCATAGGTGCAGCGGCTGAATATGTAGGTTTTTCTTTTCAAGAGGAGCTCGTTCTCAAAGTCTGGTCGTTCGGCTGTGAAGCCATTCGTAATTGGCCGCTTCGTTGGAATTGAAGCTTGATTCATTCCCTAAAAGCATTGCTAACTGTTAGCGTTACAAAGTTGCTTTGAAACTTCTTGATTGTTGGTCGATTCGATACGCACTTTTAAGCCGTACTGGTTAATAGACCAAATAGCGTGATCCCTCAAAATATTTCCTTCACTGAAGAAGTACACGAATTTCGATCCTATGTAATTCATGGTTGCAAATGTTGCAGACTGTTGGTATAATTCGCCCTGTATATATGTTCCGAAGCTTTGTTCCAGATTTGTATGGCTCGTTTACCATCCTGTTTTGAATTGTGACGTCCATCGTGTTTTCCGAGGAATGATACATTGTTCAATGACTGTTGTTTAGTACAACGTTCCAGTCTTCAGTAAACATTCGGACCGTTCAACCGAGATTGTAAAAATACTTTATTATTCTGACATTTCGGTGCTTTCACCTTCATATATGCTTGAACAGACAAGAGTCGTTCGAGGAATAGTCCGGTTAGGCACTATTTCAATCTACAGATAAATTTCAAAGGGCATGGACTACGAAATCAGGAGTTGTTATCCAGACTTTAAGACTGGTGACCTGTGAGTTCCACCGACCACCCCAAGCTGGTATGACTGCGGTTTAAATAGGGTGAGACTTAGGTCAAGTTGCTTTAGGAGCCTCCAAGTTTCTCGTCACGTAGATCAATCTCCTCGTAAGCCACACAAGGTCGAACATCCGCTGACCCCAATCAACTTCTATCGATTATTGTGTAAGTTCCTTGACCTCGCCCAGCCGAGGACCCCATAGAGAATCCACAGCGTAAGTCAAAAGCAACAAGTGCAGTCATACGACCATGTACTAGACCAAGCAGGTCTTCAGGGCATTGTGGGAGTTGTGGTACCCCAGCCTCGTACCCTAAACAACGACTGATCCAAAATCGCCTGTATGACCGCTTGTATCCAACGCTTTGCCCTTGTTTTGAGTAATGAGACTGCACGACATCCGGTGTTGAACATATAATATTGAGTGATCGAAAAAGAGAGTGAAGAGGAGTACACCGGGAGAAAAGGCAGATTTCTTCGCGTTAAAATAAAAGAGCACCTAGATGGCATGCAAACTCCAGGAGAACATAGGACATGATGTGATGGGAGTACGAGGTTTGATGTGACATCCCCGATATTATCACGTGAATCCGATATCAGAGGCTATCACAGAGCTGCAGTGCTATGCGGGTTTTGACCTTCGCTGCCGTTTCCCCCAGAGGTCCTATCGGCGGGCGGGGTCAGGGGGCTTATATCGATCACCGTAAGTTGGAAGGGGTCAGCGGCGCGCCTGGCCTTGAGGGTTTTTGAGGGACTTGATCTACAAGATCAACCCCTTAGAGGTGATCTACAAGATCAGCCCCTTAGAGGTGATCTACAAGATCAGCCCCTTAGAGGCTCGTGAAGCAAATTGGCCTGAGGCTCACCCTATTTGAACCGCAGTCATACCAGGTTGGGGTGGAGATCTCACAGTTCGACTATCCTGAAGGTTAGTTACCAGCTTCTGACTTCGTAATCCACGCCCTTTGAACTTTCCCTGTAGATTGAAATAGTGCTCGACCGAATGGTTTCTAAAATGCCTTTTGTCGTTCCAGACTTCAAGAAAGGTAGAAGCACCGAAAAGCCTGTCTCATAAAGTATTGTTACAATGTCGGCTGCTTAGTTTAAAAAGAAAATCTAACAGCTTGCTATAATTATTACCAGAAGGCATTCGATTTTATTGAAAAAAGTCAGTGAGATACGAATTAGCTAAATTTCTTGATGAAATGAGTGAAATTAAGACCATGCATTTCTCACACTGGTCTCACCATTCTAATACCAATTTTCTTCACAAATGATGAAGTTGGCCATGCGCCAATTTCAAATCACAGCAGTTTCTCAAAATGAGAAATGGCAAATATAAGTTAATGCCTGTTCTCGGAAGATGATATGCATATTATCCAAAAAAATTACTTCTCCATAGCTTGCAAATTTTTTGCTTGAAGTCAAGAGGGAAAGTCGTAGTCGTTCAAAAACCGATACACGGCATGATTTTATGAAGAGCATACGTTTTTTTTTTTTGCAAGTAAGATTTCCGATGATCTGGGAGAATCTTCGCACAGCATCGAAAGTATCCAAGCTAAAATCTCTCCGACCAATCACTGACTGCCAGGAATTATTTGTTTTCTAGAACCTCGGACTTCATGCAGGCTCCCGATATCGCCTCTAAACTCGTGAGGCTGGATCTTGTTTTCTTCCCATCAAGTAGAATTCTGAAAACCTAGGTAAATTAAATTTGCTTTCAAGAGGCTACTCAGTAATATGAGAATCAATCCACGGATATTCCTTCAGCACCATCTTTTTTGCCATAAGGTTATCCCGGCCACCCAATTGGCTCTCCGGCGCAGCTGGCCAAGACGTAAGACTGATTGAGGATGCTGCGATGTGCGGCTTCAACCGAACATCCCTGAACCTTCGCGCTCTTGATTGGATGGATGCACCTTCTACACAAGACCTTTTTGAATGAAGTAGGCGTCAGGCAGAAAAAAGATGCCTGGTTTCTACCGAGATGTTGTCATACTTTCAGGTTTTATTAAGTGAGGATCTTATTTCCAGTTTTAATCTGTACTGATTCTATCTCACAAATGTATTTCATCAGTTGATGGGCATCCTCTTCCGCAGATATTGACAGACGCTTTGTGACCCACGATATCAAAAGTACAATCAAATATATACTTATTGCATTTAACATCGTGAGCAAGGCAACACTTCTGCTCTTGATCTACCCTATAATCGCACTTGAAATTCGGGATTTAATGGACTTATCTGAAGCTCGAAAATTTCATACATGTACAATAGTACTTAAAGTCTCCGGCCGAATGCTTATTCAGTTCTACTTTACAGTTGAGCTTTGCCATTTCAATAGGTGTTGAAGAACGTGACGTGATCGCAGGCCCCTCAGACGGAAATTGATAACAACTGATGGGAACCGACAACGAGCCTTGTAGGGGGGTGGGGCGACACAAAGTTCATAACGCCCTTCGTGTTAACGGTGAAGTCTTGACACTTTAGTAGTAGTAGTTTGTGCGGCATGTGAAGGGAGCGTATACGATTGGTGACGGAAAATGGCAACAACTGTTGGGAACTGATAAGAGCCAATGAAGGCGAGGGTCATTAGGTCTGTAAGGCCCTTCATGTTTACAGTTGAGCCTTTCCATTTCCATAAGCAATGTGGGATGTGACGTGATCGCAGCTCCCCTCAGACAGAAATTGATAACAACTGATTTGAAGTGATAGGGAGCCTCATCAAGCATAAGCCACTAAACAACTGAATCCTTCGGTTTTTACGATCTAATTCGTCTCATTGGTATCTCTCATCCAATAGGACGGATATGTGCAATGATAGAGGCCGATTAACGGTAGTACATTATAAGGAGACGAAAATTTTGTTCATTGTTCGCGATCACCGAGCAAGGTTGTTACTCACTGAAGGTCACGGTTACTCTTCGTTCCGATATACTCTCGACAAAACCAATCTGACCGCTAATGATTATGATTCTCACACTGATATAGCTTTGAAGAGAAGAGTCCCGTTGATAACGACATTTTTGAGCTTCGGTTGCTTGACAGTTGAATTTTCGATGAATGATTACTCCAGTGATAAGCAAGAGTTAAAGACTCTTATCCATGGGCGTCGTCATCGGAACATATTTAATTACTTTTGCACTGCCCTGTCAGCACTGTGTCATAATTCCTGCACAGAAAAGAATCATTTGTTCCAAAAAAAGCATCAATTTAGCCGGTTTTCACAAATCAGTCATAAGAGGGAAAGCGATTCGATAGCTGCAAAAATTTACGAAACGTACTCGAATGCCGTTGTCCAAAGAGATTTTCAGCTGAACTAATGTTATTTCTACGACAAATGCTCCGACAAATAAATTACAGGGCGCGTCTGTGACGGCTGAAGGGAGACGGCTTTTGTTAAGGATAGCTAGACTTTTTTTCCTCAAAGAAACCTGGTAGTTATTTCGTTACGCAGAGAGTTGGCATTGTGTCGGAGAGTATGCCAGCAAACAACACGGAAGCGCCGCCCCCTGTAGCTCTTGTCGGTGATCGAACGAGTGAGTCTTCCCACTGTATATGAGCCACCTGAGATCACCTACTTCAACTTCGCATGAAACACCATCATCGGTTCCAAGAAGAATGTCTACTGTGACGAGATGACCTCAAGTACCTAAAGATGAGAGGACAACCTCGCAATGGCAGCTGCATTCACTCAACCGCTGCCCAGCTGCTGACACCATTCATGTGTTTCTCTTTTCATAATAGTTTATTGCACTTATATAACGCACTGTCTATTTCCGTATCTACGCACTGATTCCCTTTAGAAGAATAATTTTTAGTTCCTTCCCTTCCCAAGAGGAAATGATAAATAGCTTGGTCGTCCCGCACTATGAGTGATAATACAAATATCACCTGTCACCTGCCGCTTCGTTCATCATCGATTCCCTCGAGTGAGCGTCAGTAACGTCTCCATTAGTCCTTGTCGCAAGATAGAGCGATCCAGTGAGTCGTACTCACTTGAGGGACACAGGATAAAACACTATTTTTGTGCAAAGCTCTCGTGGAGAAAAGTGACAAACGAGCCGGCCGCCGGCTTCGTGTTCGTTTGACGTTCTGAGGGATCCAGTCCGTAACCGCACTTGGTCCAACTGTCATCACCGTATCGCATCTAGTGTCTGGCCCACCTGATTTTCAACTTCTTGGCGTAATCAACGGCATCCCTGAACTTCGTTCGTTGTCGGGGCTCGGAACTCCAAACTCCCTTCTGCACTTGCGTGAATAGGAACTTCCGAGCATCGTGTTTTCCACAACACTTTGAATGACGCTGAATGCATGATCTTCCTGCTTTTGTAAAGCCCATGATATTGGGACGTATGTCAAAGCAGGAAGGACCGCAATTAGCCCTATGTTATTTGGCTTCTTTACTGATAACTCGATGTTCTTAAACACTCCCCACGCCACGTGTTTCCTTCTTCTCAGCGCCTGCGCTAGGTCGTTCATCATATTGACTTCGCGTCCCAGATAGACATAGCTCAAGCATTCACATGTCTTGGCTCCGCTTAGAAAGTAAGGAGTATCACGTATCAATCCGTTTCGCATGAATATCGCCTTCGTTAGGTTCAGTCACAATCCGACCTCTCCACAAGCATTGTCGGATTTGGCCAGCATTTGTTCCGCCTGCTCTATGTTCGGTGTTATAAGAACGATTTCAACTGCAAAGCGAAGTTGATGTAAGTGACGACTGTTGACCTTTGCTCCCATGCCTTCCCATTCCGTATGACGCATAATGTTTTCAAGAGTGACACTGAAAGTTTGGGCGAGATGAGATCATCCTGTTGAGCCCGTTTTCTCACGTTCATTATGACTCCTTCGTAAAATGGCGATATTCTGGTCGTTATGTTGTTGTAGAGCTGACGAAACATCCCGATATACTGTGTAGGAAGACACGGGTTGCTCAGGGTTTCGATTACCGCTTCTTTCTCGACGTTATCAAAGACTTTCTTTGAAGCGATGAACGTGAGACATAACGGCATTTTGTACTCCCGCGATACTTCAGTGAGTCTTGTAACGGTGTGGACGTGATCATTTGCACTTAACCCTTTCCGGGACCCCTTCTTACTAGCATGGCTGTCCCTCACATAATATTCTGCCAATCCTGTCAAAGATATCGTGTGTGGAAAGCTTGTAGATTACAGACAGTATATGTATGTGTATGCAAATTGGGCGATATTTGTCAATGTTGCCTGAATTTCCGTGTTCACTCGTCAGCTCGAGTGGGTTGGCGACGCCGATCACCCGCTGGCCAGCGGCCGAGCCGGGTGGTCCCGAGGGACGCCGCACGAGCTGACGTGTGAACACGGAAATTACATCGACACGGTTTTGCTACTTTTCACAAAGTGGGCACTTTGCATTCCAACAGGTACCGCATATGAATCTGGGGCAGGGTTCTGACAATGACTGGCGGAAGATTCCTTAGATGTTCTACTTTGATCCTGTCAGCATCGGGTGCAGTACCATTCCTCGTCGACGTGATAGCATGTTGAATTTTGGAGAGGAGAGCTTAAGGGACGACGTATCCGTCATGTCTAAGATGGTACGAAGGCAGATAGACGTGGCCGTTGAGGAGATCAGAGTAGGAGTCGTTGGTGACCTTATCCATTGCCCTTCGAGATGCAGTAATAGTTTCGTCAGGACGACGAAGGGAAGTTATATCTCTCATTTA
>UZAF01017478.1:10378-20602 GCA_900617895.1 Haemonchus placei
AATACGTCGCACCGATTGAAGCAGCAGAAGAATGTGATCGAGTAAATTGTACTAAGAATGTTGCCTGATGAAAGGAAGCAGGAACTCGTGTGGTTCCTATATCNAGGACGACGAAGGGAAGTTATATCTCTCATTTAGAAAGCAGTAACAGTAGCAGTGTCGGTTTGTAGGCATGTCCGTCCGCAAAACTGTATGATTACGATGAAGGTGGTGATATGGAAAATTCACCCCTCATATTGCCTTCTTATATGTAAAGCAGTAACCTGATGGTGTGTAGATTAATGGAGTGGAGCGAGTGCTGCGAACTGTAGTGAGAACTGAATTACTTGACTTTCTGTGATGTCTGTGACTCCGGTCGATACTGGCATGGTAGTATGTTTGCCTATACAGAATTTGGAATCTGGCTACCTCATTCATTGCTCTTTCTTCATCCTCTCATTTCAGTCTAAAAACCCGCGAAGAAATCTCTTTTTTTCCTTAGGTGGAGCGGAAGCCATCGGCTGACCTGCCTCTTTCTTTGGAACTTTTGAATTTATTTGGCACAGCGTAAGCAGCACTGCATATTGAGTTCTATTGGTTTTGTTTCTGCTGAGCTCCCATCCATAAAAAGAAATATCATTTGCTCAGATCGCAGGATATTAACCCCGATGGTGCTTAGCTCTTTTCTTTGTTAGCTTCTCTGGCACAGCGCCTATTCTATGAATGACCAACCTGATTAGTCAACCGAAAATTTTTGACAGCACTTATTATTGTTTTCAGTTGTTGATAACCCCACTATCAAAAGTCCATGACCCATCCTACCGATTTACATAATTCGGTGGTTGGATTGGTCTTGTTCCAAGTGATACTTGAATCAAAAGAACTGCGATACCTCGACAAGTCACAAACATCTCTCTTATTTATAAAGCAGTAACTTGGCGTGTCGGTGTGTCGGTTTGTCGTCCTGTCCTTCCGCAAAACTTCATGGTTACAATAAAGGTATTGATATGGAAAATACTGCTCTTACATTTCCTTGTTACATATGAAGCAATAACTTGATGGTGGGTATGTTAATGGAGTAGAGTGAGTGCTGCGGAGTGAAGTGAGTAGTGTATAGTGAAATGTGTACTTCAAAGCTGTAATTCCGATCTGTAGCAGCATCCTGCTGTGGATGTCTATACAAAAATCGGATCTAATAATCTGGTTGAGGAATATCCACCTTCTTTTCCAAAATATTGAGCGCCAGAGATAAGGAGGTCAGCCAATAATTGTGCTCGGAAACGTTTCGTAGCCGAGATCATACACGTTTTTGACCTAAGCTTCAAGAGGGAAAGGGCACATTGGCATATTATAAACTCATAACCAGCTTTAAGGTATGTTACTCATCCTTCTTCGCACTTAAAGCCTCAACGTTGGATAAAAGCAAGGTCCGCCCTCGTTCTTCGAAACTACATTATTTTCTGACTATTTTCAAGGAGATAATGAGGCCGAGCGGCCCGTCTGGTTGGTTTTATAATTGACGAAGCTCCGATAGAAGATCGTGAAGATGTTAGAAAAGCCGGTCGTATCCTTCATTGACGTTGTCAATAACGGAATCTTCCCACAATCTTCCCATGGAACTGAGGCGATCAAAGTTGACAACAGTCTCGGACCTCGTTTTCTGGACTTCGCAGCTCTCTCTCCAAGCACTGAAGAGCAGAATCTAGCCCGGAGGAGACGATATTCTGATTCCGTGTAGAACTTCTTAACAACAGCGACGTCAGTCAGGCAAAACTTCCGATTGATGATGATGTTATCTATTTTATTGTGGAGCTGTCCACCAGGTGCCTCCTATGTCTATCGGGAATGAGAGGGCCTCTTCAGCTGCGAGTTGCAATGGATAGTTTGGGTCGACTGTCATTCCATTCCACTCCTTGAGCCTCGATGTGGAGCTCTCCGGCCGTTTTTCTAGGGCCAATCTTGGGGTTGAAATCACCGACGATGATGGTCTTCTCTGTAGAGCCTCTCCAAATCAATAAAGAACGCTTCCAGCTTTTCTTTTTCGTAGCTTGATGGGTGAACAACGTGAACAACGAAGATTTTCAGAAATACAGGGGTGCCCAAAAAAAGAGACACTATGCATGGGGCCTAATCCAGGGCGGAATACGTCGCACCGATTGAAGCAGCAGAAGAATGTGATCGAGTAAATTGTACTAAGAATGTTGCCTGATGAAAGGAAGCAGGAACTCGTGTGGTTCCTATATCGGCATCAAAATATAAAGCCGTCTGCCATTACGGACGCGCACAAGACGACTTATGGGATATCGGTCGGCAACAAGCAGATACGCAACTTTCTCAATCGACTCGCTCACGGACGGATTTCTGGGCATCGTCTCTTAGGATCTGGAAGACCGCTGACTTCCTGTAGCCCCGACAACTCCGCAATGCTCTGCGACGTCGTGGGAGACGAGCCGATCTCGCCGACCTCAGACGACATCAAATTTGCGTGGTAAAAACTTTTGATTTCGTCCGTGCGGAAGGCCATTGAAGGATTCCGTGATCAAGTACAATGTGTTCTTGATTTTGCGGGTGGTAATATTCAGTCAGAGTTTAATAAGGTTTGATTACATTGGTGGTACAAGCCGAGCAGTGAAAGTGTCTCTTTTTTTGGGCACCCCTGTAGAGATGAGCCACATCCTCTCAATCACCAACGTACGGTTTGGGCGACTAGCTGCGTGTTGACGAGGACACCTAACCGCCAACGCCTCTGCTGTCGCATAATCCTAGAAACAGTGCTCCTCCAGTCTTGAAGATATCCTGCGATGGGCGGTGCCTTCTCGTTTCGGTCGGTCCTATGACGTCGTATTTGATCTCCATGCTTTGCATTATCAGATCTCCGGCGCACTTTTCCAATGCGAGCGTTCGTGCATTTTAAGAACAGATTGTCGCCATTTATGTCTTTCTCATTTTAAGCAATCTGTCATGGCTCTGTGGTTTTAGCAGCCTCTTCCGAGCGATCCTGCCCAACGCTGCCGTAATGGAGGTTAAATGACCTCGTGTGGACATGCAGGCATGCCGTTTAAGCTACATATAATTTTTATACGAATATTATCAGAGAAGATGATGAAAAGTTAAACGCAAAATCTCATCGAGCAGTAGGAAAAGATCCTCGTATCCCTTGTTCTTAATCCAGAGCGCAGAGATTTAGACATTTGGTGCCGGGGCTCGCTGTTAAGAACAATTTAAAGCGCGACCCGAGGCGAACGAATAGGGGGAGTCATGCAAGAGAGCTGCAACCTCTCTAATTCCTCGACAACTGCCTAACCACAGCTTCAAACGCGAAGCAGTGAGCTGGTCAATATAAAATCGCAAAAATGAATATGAGCAGTAAAGGCAGACACCCCACACGAAACCGGGGGGGAGGGGAGGGATGATGTAAAATATTTGCACGATTTTCAAGTTTCGTCAATGAGTGAAGGTAGCGGCTGCATTCGAATGGGTAGATTGTAAATCAATTTCACCACTGCGGCACCACCAATAGGCAGGCTATTAACGAAGTGCGGAGAATCAAGAATTACTGCAATAGTCGAAGAGGTCGCGGGACAATACCTGAGAACAGTCCGAGGTGCTGTAGCCAGCTCTTGTGCAACTGCGGCTGCGCATCATTTGGTTAGCAGACATATGTAGGATGAAAACAATACAGATTCTAACTGCAAATAAGATTGTCACTTCACGAAATAAAACGTGAAGCCTGACGCCTACTTCATTGAAAAAGGTCTTGTGTAGATGGTGCATATGAGAAGTGCATGGTCTAAATTCACTACTTACCGAAAATGTTAACTACTCCACAACTCATCGATTACTTTCAATAGAAGGGAATGCCTTCAAAGTTGAACTTTTGAGAAGTTCCAAGACACCACTTTGTATAGATCGACTACCTGCGTTGAACCATATACATCCTCCCTAAAGAGGTGAATATTAATCTAGATACAAAGTAGAACAAAAAACGCGAAATCGCTTTTTTGTAGTTTTCTGAACATTTAGGGTAAGTCCTGGTTTTGTGCGTCTTGTATGGTGCGGTGTCTTGACCTATCGAATAAATGCAAAGGAGCCAGAGACAGTTATGTGTGAGTTGTAGGAAACTCAAGTTGTACCTGAGAATGAGTAATATCGAAATCAGTCAGTTGCTTAGCACTTGGATTTATCGCAAGTTGCTGCGCAGCTCTAACCCGTGCTATCTGCAGCTCGCATGTGTATTGATTTCTGCAAAATTTTGGCCCTGCTTGTTGACTTGTTACTGCTTTTGCATTTTTGGCTCTTCAGTCATTCATTTACGTTTTTGTGGGATGAGCTGATTTCCTTTTATCTCCGTTTCGAAAGACTTTAAATGGAATTCTTAATGGAAATCAAAATCTTGTTTTATGACGAGAGCCTCGAACATACTCTTCACTGAGAGATGTGCTCGCAAAAAATGTGCTACCCTCCTGTAAATATACTGTAATGTAATAGGTTGATGCATAATTATTGCGGATTTCTTCGCGGCTTCTTTCCGCGAAGAAATTTAATTAATTGGAATTTATTTATGACGTCACAGATTAGAAACCACAGCTCGCCTACCACAACGCCTACCAGGACAATCGAACCCCAAGGAACTGGAGGAGATTAGAATGGAAACAATTCCACGATCACCTATTAGTGTCAAGAAATCAATATCCACAAAGCGGCGTCAGATCGTTCAAATTGGGAATATCACCTAATTCTTATATTCCAAACGTTCTCCTGGCTATTTACCGTCGTGCTACCTCCCTATACTATGGGCGATTCATCTATCCGTTCGCGGCCAATGAGGGAGGAGAGACGTTAGGCTTCGTGGGCAAAAAAACTTTTTTCTCACAAAGGATTTTTACCGAAAACACTTTCGGCGTTTAACCTATTTTCCAGACTAGACGCGTAGTTTCCTATAGGAACATAATCGAAAATCTACAGAAATCCATAGAAATCTAATCTAATCAAAATTTCTAATTTTAAATGTGAATTTCGCTCACAATGCGCACTCCAAAGAACTGTCCACTTCATAATACTTCAGTAGCTAGATGAAGGTCTTCCATACTTGGGACTCAGGCGAAATCTATACGACAGCTCATTATATGTGAAGCGCTTACGTCTAATTGTTTGCTTGTTCGTTCTATTGTGCAGAAATTCGATATTACCTCAGGAAGCACCTGCATGAGTCGGGTCAAGTTTGGAATGGGTTGGGTGTAGGATAAAACCAAAAGAACACATTTGATCTCAGTGAAGCTCCTCCTTCAGGGGTGGGACATGCACAGGATTTTGTGATGCCATGAGCAAAACTTCCTACTATATATAACGCGCTATCTAAGTATTTGTGTGTTTGTGTGTGTGTGTCCAACCGGAAGTTCATAACTCCTGTCCCGGTGAACCTAGAACGTTGGAATTTAGTAGGACTACTAAGGGCAGGATGGGAACACTTACCATAGGTGGCAGGACCAGACCCGCCCACAGAGGGCAGAGTTTGCGCGAAAACTGTCACTTTGCTTCTAGGGCGTTCAAACTTGGTGGGAGAGCAAGAGGTAGGGTTTGAACACCTATGGTAGGTGACAGGACCGGACCCCACCCGCATTGGGAGGGGTTTGAGCGGAAAATCATAACTCCTGTCCCCGTGGACCTGGAGCGTTCAAACTTGAAAGGAATACAGTCGTCAGGATGGGAACACCTATGGTGGGCGGCAGGACCAGACCCCGCCCACAGGGGACAGGGTCCCTCTAGAGGAGGCAGGATGGGAACACTGACGATGGAAGAGGCCTTAGAAAGCAATATTCACTCATCAAATGAATCCTACGCCTTTGTTATTTACGACTATTTCCCTTCGCTTCGATATAATTCTTTGCAAAACTTATCCAATCGCTAATAATCACGGATTCTCATTCGATGGTATATCCGTAGAGAAAGGAGGCTTCATTGATAAAAACATTTGACAACGGTATGGCTCGAGAACATTTGTAAGTGCCATTCAGGGCTTTGGTTGCCTTCCATTTTAACCTTCCATGGGTCATTATTTTTAGTTTGAAGGTGGCACAGTCATGAAGTGATCTCAACGAGCTTCTTGGCGATGGAACAATCAGCCAAAACCGAATATTGAAAGGAATCAGCTTCTATTGTCGCTCTATTCACCAACTGAAACTCCTATGGATCGTCTCGTCAATCACCCGTTGAAAAGTTGCCGAATGGGCAGAACTATGGACGAAATGGGTGGCTTAATGGCCAACGTCAAGGCGTGGATCGCCTCTAAGAATCGAAACTTCTTCGTCTGTGGAATCCGACTGCCTAGCAAATGGGAAGCAGTGCTTGACGTAAATGGTTGATATGTTTCGGAGTAAATATTTGAACATGTCTTGGATAAATATTTCTGTCGTTTCTTTTAGTAAAATTTGCTGAAAAAAAAACTTGCAATAATTGTGCATCAACCTAATATTTTTGGCTTTTTCAGTGTTTAATTGGGATTCAGCTTCTGGCGTTTAAGGTGCGTTAGCACTTAATTTGATTTGTTCTCGCGTAATTTGGCATTTTCTTCCTTTTAATTCTGTTTAAACTTGCATGCGATAGATTCACGAGTACCATCAAACGTCGGACAAAACAGAACTTGTGGACAGGATAGTTGTGTTTCGTTCGAGAGACTGCTCACCAATGTATGTAATCGCGATCCCTAACATGATGCAATCCTCCAGCTCTATTATGGGCAAGCGAAGTTTTTTAAGTTTAGTTCCATCGGACTTTTTGTAAAAAGTGATGAGTTCTGAAGGTTACCCATTTCGAATTGTCCGAAATGGTCAGGTGGTGTTGGAACCGTCAAATTAGATCTCTTTCAAATGAGACAGACCATCTCTAGCTAAGTAATTGATCTTTGAAAAGCTTTCTTATGCGACTGGAAGGCAGGTACCCACGGCATCAAGCAAGGTGTCGACTTGGGAGGATTGGTGCGAGCAGACGATCGAAAATTCTTTCAACAGTTTACGTGCTACTCAGAATCCCACCTCATCTGGAAGAATGTTTCGAACACACTTTAAGCCTTGAAAGAATATTCACATATGTTTTGAGCAGATCGGCAGCTTTATGGAAACAGGTCGCCATTCTAGTCAGTACAGGGAATAGGGTCTTCACTTTATTTTATTTTTCATGTGATCTGATGTAGGCTTATCGAGCCTTATTGCAACACTCATAAGAGTACTATCGGAACGACTTCTTTCCAACGATCGGGAGTCACCTTCCAGATGTGTATGTTTGTCTTCTGTCATGCAGCGACCAGAATATTCATTTTTGATTTCTCATTCTGCCACCCTTAATCTATGTCGCGCTCCACAGGTAGGGCTAGTTGTCCTCTTGCACAGTTTCTACAGCTTGGACCTTCGAAACGAGAATCATAATTTTTGAAGATGCACCCTATTGCGTTATTATACATTGATCACACTATTTATAGACTTACCCATGTATAGATTTCTTACAGCAGGTCTCATATTGATCGAATTTCTGTCGTAGCCTTCATATCTCGAGTGTTCCTATTTTTCGTTATTCAGCATGAGTTGAAGTGTGTAGCACGAACACCTTCCTAAGCCGTGATCTGAAGTGCTCGCTTGAATTCTATTGCCTACCCTTGAACACGCCCCTTCTTTCATCATTCATTTCGTCTCACCCCGAAGAACCGCATTGTAGGTCAGTCGTTTGCCGCAGTACGACACGCATTCAAAGATCAGTACTATACCTTACCTGCTAGAAATCAGTACAGCTTCGGAGAATACTCCAGAAAGGTTTGCTGCTCGTAGGTCAAAAATCTGGCGAAGATCAAGTTCGGTAAGGGTGGGCGTCTCCCTCTCGCCCCTTGCTACATTCTTTCCATACCAATTTCGGAGAAAGCTCTGTTCGTTTATCTTCTATTCCAAGGCTTTAGCTACCGCAGAAATAGTAGTGAGTATGTCCTTGATAGTAGATGGCGAACCCAGTGAAGAAGCGGAACCCTAATTAACCTGTTACAAGGAAATTATGAAGAACCTTGAAAACTGCCAAACATTGGACGAAATTTACCGTGAACACAACAGATGGACTTCTAGTTTCTGCTTTTTGCACACAAAAAAAATTTTCGACTCTAAGTGCGTTTACTTACCAGGCATTATGCTTTGCCGCGTATGAGACTCATTTTCAGTTAAGTTCGTGAATTTTTGATTCCTATCGCTGTCAACCTCCCTTACACTATGGTCATTATAACTTCATGGCTGTTCCACCTTTCTCGATTTCTCAGCAACGTTGCGGTAATGCAGTTCTGGGTGAAAATGTAGTTAGGGGTGCCAGCGCCCTTTTGTGCTCTGCGTTACTGACACCGGCGGCAGAGTGCATAGAGATCGCAGAGATGGATTCCTCCCCTTCTAAAAGTTAGGGGAGGAGCTCCGGGGTGGGAGAGATGATTAGATGAGGTAAGAAATGAAGAGACGCAGAGCACAAAAGTGCGTGGCACCCNCCCCCCCCCCCCCCCTTCCCCCCCAACTACTTTCTCACCGTCTACAAAAATCGTAGAGATAAAAGTCAATGAACTAGTTTGTCATCTAAGTAAGAAAAGAAAAAGGTGAAAAGTATGACGAAACATTATCACACCTTTTATCAACACTTCTACACAAATCATTAAATTACTCGAGTTAATTATTGAATTTCTTCTAGCCTCAAACGCAGAATCCTTTCAACGAGTTTGATAATACCCTTCTTCACTCAGACCGGCGTTGGGTAGTCACGTCGACTTACGCTGACCTGACTAATGAACGGTGTTTCCTTAACGGCATCCGATTCTTACAATAACCTTGTGATGGAATAAAATGTAGCAAGTGACACAAATGCTTCATTCTCAACGAGGGTTAGCAACTTGTGCACTAGTGCAATTGCATTTGATGAGGTGCAGTTGGAACAGTCGAAATCAGCCTTTTCTATGAAAGCCTCGGATGAGTATGTCTATGAAATACGCGACGATTTGATTCCCTGCCTAAGTGCCTCCGAGAGGGAATCATCAGTTGCAATAATTTCTCCTTTCTAGCTCTAATTGCCTCCATTTACTAATTCTTACTTGAGTGGCTGAGTTTGCTTCCCTGACAGACCACTGACTACCCGTCCGCGGTATCAGTGACCTGTTATTCGATGATTAGATGGCATATGTGATTCATGCAGATCTGAGTAAGTTCATTCGGAGTGCACGACTTCGTCTTTGTTGGTTATTCGTGTTCATGTTAGTATTCACCGATTACAGGCTCGCTTTGCTACGAAATGACAGAAATTACCATTTGCCTTTCGAATGTCAGTTTTGCAGAAGAAATAGTGTCTCATTCAAATTAGGAGACTTCAAAAACTTGGGCGCACAACCTTTTCAGACTTTCTATCGCTCATAATATTGATGTTCTTTATCTCGGTTACATGAATTGTTGTCATTTTCAAACAGTCACCTTGTCGCAACTACGATGGACTGGTCATAACGGCACGAATTACCTGACCCAGACAAGCGTGAAACGTTTACATGTGTTTCGAGCTGGAATTTTTTCTTTCCTTGAGCGAATCTCAATCAATGATATACACCCAATTTTGTTTTCCTATCTTTTGCAATACTTCTGGTGATTTCATAGCCTCTTCCTTAGGGTACCTCGAATTTTTCGGCTAAAGGGACAACATAAGATTTGATATCCTCAATTTCGGTGGAGGTGCCTCATTCAAGTAGTCCTGAAACGGTCAAAGTAAGAGGTATTGGGATGGTGCGAGATCCGGGCTATTCAGTGGACGCAGCACTAATGGTAATTGAGCTTCAATCACTTATGCCAGACCGCCAGAAAAGTATGCGGTCTAACCTCGCCGTTGTTTAACGCTACTCCTTTGCAATTCCCTACATTTGGAGGGCTTTTCCATTTGCTTGATAAAATCCCAGTAAGTGGAGTTCCGGAGAATGAACATCAGCTTTGAACCTTATTTGAGCTAATTCATCCGGTGTTTACCGTAAAAGTTTGTAAGAACACTAAAAAAAATAAATCTGCATCAGGATCCTAAAAATAGAACACTCAAGACACTCTTTTATAGGAACCATTATCTGTGTGATGGAAAAGCCATAGGTGTTTACCGATGGTTCACATTCGTTGAGCAGTTCCAGAGTGGATTGCATAGCATCCTTATTGGATACATTGGTGTAAAGTGAGGTAACACTGAAAGATTCCATAAAGTGATTGGGTT
>UZAF01017478.1:21190-46637 GCA_900617895.1 Haemonchus placei
ATGGAGCACATAAAAAGGAACAACATGGCCTCACCATCGACAGCTCGGATAAAGTGGCGTTCTGCATCCCCTACATTAGTGATGCTATTAACTCTCAAAGAAGGGCGGCGCTGCACAAGTGTGGCCTAAAGGACATGGTACGAGTGGTCGAAATCCCACCTGAATATCTGAAGCAGCGGCTGGCTCGAAACCGCTGCTACGATCGAATTTGCCTGACACCCAATTGCGTGGTCTGCCCTAATGGACAGGAGGGTGACTGCATGACATCAGGCATCGTTTACCTGATCACATGCAATCTATGTGAGGATGAATATATTGGAGAGACTGGACGACCCCTGTGCGTCAGGGTTAAGGAACATCTGGAGGGCTTAAATCGAGGAAGGGTGGAGACTGGGTGCTCACCGAGTAGAGTCCCATAAAGGTGCGGTGTTTGGAATTACAGTTAGGATCTTATTGCGGGAACCCCTCACTTCGGCGCGAAAGACACTTGAGGCATTTTTCATCAGCGCCAAGTCCCCAAAAATGAATAGGAAAGAGGAGTGCCTGGCCGTAGCTAATGAACTCGCGCCTTTCTCTGACCTCTGTGGGTTTTGTTTGCCCCCAATAACATGGCGAGAGGGATAGGGCATATCATCCAAAGCTACCCCAAGTGCATATGGGTCAGTTTAGCGACGGTCGACCAAACGACCGGTTGTTGCTAGAGGTGGGTTGAACATGTTTAGGGTTATCTTGCCCGTTTGAAGACATTTAGTCTAGGGAACCGGTTTTCTAAAGTTTATTTGTTGAATGAAGGATGGATAATGATAATACACAGGTTTCCAGGCTCTGAAGAAGGAGATTATGCCGAAACGTAAGTTGATCAGAACTTATTTAACATCTCAGCAACAGGTTTTAAAAAGTCTTATAACATTAATGCAAAGCTTGCAAGTTTCTTCTCGTCAGTTTTTACAACGCCTACAGCCAGTTCGGGTGAAACGACAGAGGATGACCTTCAACTAGAAGATTTTTTCTCTGATATCACTATAGCCCCTAGGGAAGTATACAGAGTTTTAAACTTTTTCAAAAGCTCTTGTCCATTGCCGTATGATGGCATTCCTCAAATAGTATATAAAAGATGCTCCTCCGTCCTGTGTAAGCCCATTTGTATGATACTGAATACCTCTTTAATGTTCGGAGAAGTCCCGGAAATCTGGAAAGAGTCTATCATCACAGCTATTCCTAAAACTCCGCATGCAAACGTGGTCTCCTCTTCCCGCCCTATCAGTTTTACTTCACCAGTGGCTAAGGTCCTGGAAAAACTAGTACCTGATAAACTTGCAACTCACTTCCGCAAAAACATGTTAATACCTTTGGAACAACATGGATTTGTGGAAGGCGCTTCTGCAAGTACGCTGATGGCTGATTGCTAGTTCGACTGGAGCTTGGCTGTCAATAGAAGCCAAGGTGTAGATGTGATATATTTTGATCTATCGAAAGCTTTCGATAGAGTTAGTATCAGTAAACTTCTCTCAAAAATAAGGCAAGTTGGTGTTTCCGGAACACTTTACAATTGGATTCAGTCATACTTAAGTAATAGGCATGTGTGTGTTGAGGTCGGGAACTCCTTTTCGGAACGTTTTTGTGTACGAGTGGTGTTCTTCAGGGCGGTGTACTTTCACCTCTACTGTTCTTGGCATACATGTATGATTTACCGAAATATCTGATGTCCGTATCTACGCAGATGACATCAAAGTGTATGGTGTATATGACCAGGATAGCAAGGAGATTATCCATCATTCTCTAACCCAATCCATCATTAACATGATGGTTTGGGCCACAGCTTGAGATCCTCGCTAAGACAATGGTACTGCATCTTGGGATTGCTTATAGGATTCCGTACATGTAAGGCGATACAACTCTGCTTGTTTCTGAAGATGTCAAAGATCTTGGGTTCCACGTCAGCTCAGATCTCAGTTTTGAGCGCCACATCAATGGTATCGTGCAAGAAGCATTCAGGGTTCTTTTCACAATTTTCAGAAACATCCATAACAATAGCGTCTCACTGTTTCTGAAACTTTATCGATGTTATGTTCTTCCGATATTAGAGTATGGGTCACAGATCTGGAGCAAGCAAACTAGAAAATTTTAAGCGAAAATAGAGAAAGTTCAGCAAACCTTCACAAAAGTATTGATGTACTGATGTTACCCGAGTACCACGTACCCTGCAAGCATGCCTGACTACAGAGAGCGTCTACAGCGGCTTGAGCTGAAGACGCTTCTCTATAGACGGGTTTTCAATGACGTCGTCTTCGGTTTCAAACTTCTGGTCGAACTAAAGCTCAAGCCTAGCAAGTACTGGGTGTTTAGGCCTTGCCGGGGACGTACTAGAATGATCTCCATGACCATTCCTAAACTAGCCAAGAAACAGTGCAATAGCAATTGCCGGTCTTTTTTCTTTCGTTGTGCGAAGTGGCTCCAGATGCTACCTGCTGAGGTCCAAGAAGCTCAAAGTGTTGGAGTTTTCAGGAGAAAGTTGAGAGAAATGAATCTTTTGTTACTACTTGGCATCCCGGACTTCTGAGAATTTCGATAATTGTCAGCTTATTTCCAGCAATCCCCACTTTCCAAAAATGTACATCGACCGACTCAGAGGGAAGACAGTGATATATGTGGCTTTTGTTTTCTGTTTTGTTTGTTTTGTTTTGTGTTTTTTTGCTTTTCCTCTTACTTCACATCTTCTGCGTCGCTAAATTGCTGCTGTTCTGGATTTTTGTACCTTACGCGTTTGGTGAAGATCTTTCGACCTCATGACCGTGATGCGGTACTACTTACGAAGATCTCGAGAGAGTCTCAGAGGTAATTATATAAGGGCGGGTTTGAAGCTGAATTGTTAGAGCTAGGGAATACCTAACATCCAAAAATTCAGTTTCGTATTCCATATATGTATATATATTTATATATAAAATATACATATTTCATGCTCTCTTAGAGTGGTGTTATCCCTAGCGCTATCGGCCTACTGAGTTTCATTCGCCGGATTTTGAGCGTAACTACTTTCCTATTAATTTGAAAAAATCTTGACCAATCGATGTAAGGTTGACTCGATTATGTCGTTGATGTTTTACTTCACTTCACTGTATTGTTATAGCGCACCGCTGCGTGCATCAAAAATAAAATAAAATAAATAAATAAAGTAAATAAAATAAATAAATAAATAAATAAATAATACATATATGCCTATATACACAGTAGCGCTCGAAAGTATTCGGCCAAATGCTTTTTTGCTGGTACTTTTCAGTCGTAACTCCTTTCCTATTGGATCTAATCATGGGAAATTTCAATATGTGTAGCATGGGTGTATTCTGAGTATTTACCACCATTAACCTGCAATCTGGTCATGTTCCAGATATATCAAAGGGCTTGAACTCAAAATCAAATGGAAATGCGAATGAAGGCCTCCCTCAAAGTTCTTTCCTTTTTGACATGTCTGGAGTGTACGAGCACTAATGCCGAACACAGAAGGGAGAATGCACATAAGGTGCGAATAACTGCAGACGTCCATAACTTTGCTTTTAGTGAAATCTGCTACCGCAACAAACAAACACCTTCCTCTAAGTTGCGTGGATTTTGCTGCTTTGCAATCAAGTAACGTTGGATAGTGCGAAATATGCTCCTGTTGAACATGTCGAAATTTCGCGCGATTTGCTCCACTGAGAAAGTATGATTAGGTATGATTGAAAAAGCGCAAGAGCGTTTGGCCAAAGACTTTCGAGCGCTACTGTGTATATGTGTACCTATATATGAGACAAGTCGGGTCTCCTGGCTAACGCCGGGCTTCCCTCCTTCTTATAATAGAGTTGTGATAATCGGAAACCAACACACTCCTTCTTTGGAACAGATGATACTTTTCGGAACACGAAATTCGATAGAGGAGCAATTGGGCATGCAAACGATATTCAAAATGCGCCGATGCCTGTGCCTTTGGTTAGAAGTATCAAACTGTCCCTGTTCGTTTTAATAATAATCACCCATTGAAGGTTTGACAAGCATTCAAACTTTTGAGAAGCCTTTAAAATGAGTGTAGAGAAAACCTTCATCAGAAATCGTAATTATTTTCCGAACAACCTAGTAGCAACCTTCAGTAAACCGGAGTACTGTATACTAGTGAAGTCTAGCCGAAGCCCAACAACGCTACCCCACCCATAATCAAAGGCAATATGCCATTTTAAGTAGACATGCAAATTGAGTTCTTATTGTCACTAGTGGGTGAATCCGAGAGAACCGTTGGCGTAAAGAGCTGCAATATGCCCCGTTCACACATCAGAAAATGTACGGATCGTCAAGGGCGGCAGTGACGGCATGTTGCGCGCGAAAAGGAGCTAAGGCGATCTATCGCTGAGGTTATACAATTCCTTCCTTCCTACTCATATAAACTGAGGTTTAGTAAGAGATGCCTCACATCAAAATAGTTTCGGTTTGAGCACATTGTGAAAGCACTAAGGCCTCGCTTCTCATTCATCCCAAACTTTCCTCATATCCGTCTTGAGTCCAAATCTGGTTGCCAGTTTAATCTGTTAAACAGCCATAGTTGGATTGGCGAGTTCTCCTTTCTTTTTTATCTTCTTTCTTACCCAACCTTTTCTTTCTTTCACTTCCAATAGCATCATTGATTAGCTGAAGATTGGTAAAGTTCACTTCCAAAAGCATAATTTAAATTCGCTGATTAGTGGTGAGGGAGGTAATTAAAGCGTAGCTCGATTCTGTACGACCTCGATCGTCCCTCTCATTTCATTCCCCAAACTAGTGAGTGCAAATGAATTGCCTATCCTTGGCACTCTATTTTATTGAAGGTGAGCCTACTTGCCACTCATAAAAGCGCAAAGTTCAGGGAAAAATCAGCAACTAGTCGCGACAACGGCTGAGGCGATCGACTGCATATGACTCGAACTCGGGTGCGAACTTTATAACAGCAGCAGCTACGATTCAGCTGGTGGTGTTGGCATTGCTGCATCAGCTATCAACGGACCCGTTCACCATTCTCTCGACTTTCGAGCCACTATCTCGCCTCCTTGACATCGGTTAGGTTTCACAATATCGCCTCTTTTCGGTGTGGCATGAGTTTCTGAGACTACTTCCGGAATCGATTACTTACTCTCCGTTATACAAAATAATTATGGTAGACCAATAGACCACCAGGTTGGTGGGTCAAGTATCTCCGAAATGATGGAGAATAAGCTGTCGTTGTATTTACTTTGACTAGATTTGGTTGGAAGCGACTGACCAGATGCCATGAGGTCACTAAAGGTTTTTTTGCAACATTCGGTCAATGTTGAGTATCTCCTTCTATGAAAGTTTCTTTAGACCATGTTCCCTTCTGGATCGGCCCAAAACCCCCAAATTGCTGCACAAGGTGAAAATAAGGTATTTATACTATCCCACTAATTTTCTCTGCCTGATCTTCATTATTTTCTTTATAAAAGCTTTAAAGGCCTCACATGAGGATGGATTTGAGGTTTCACGGTGTTTTGGGGCCGAAAAAGCGTCTATCCTCCGAGAATTGGACTGCAAATATTCATCCCACATGGACAATGAACAGGCAAGGCAATGATAGAATTAATGATAAATATAAGATGAGTTTACTCAGAGTTTGACTACTCGAAGCACATCATACATTCTGAGGAAAGACGCTGTTTTCCTGTGCCTGACGTCGAACTTTGCAAACACTTGTGAACCAAATGCTGTGAGTATGAGAAATCTGCGATTATCGCATATCCCACCAGCCTTGCAGCATAACTTTCTGACCGTAATACTCATTGCTGCGCTTTGCTCTTCGTTGATCTTAATAAAAACTCAGTCGACCAATTTCCAACCTTGATTCGCTGTGCTCTTCACCACGTTACAATACTTTTGAAGATCCACCGTATGGTAAACTCAGAGTGTTTGATCTTTAAGGATCTATAAGGTCTATAAGGAAGGTTTTTTGGCAACTTCAGCGTGCTAGGGACGGTCAAGAATGTTTCGGCAACATGACCTTTTAGGAAGTGTGGCTGTTTGATGCTGCGTAGCTGTCAATGTATACATTTATGCAAACTTTTGTGCAAAAGAAAAGGCTCACTCTGATCAGTTTTCTCATCCCTACCTTCAGGAATGGTGAAAAACTCTGAATGTCGATATCAGGCCTAAGTCGGTCTGTGATGGACATCTATCACAGCAAATACAAGTATGGTCGCAACTAGTGAGTGATAGTGCTAGGACGATGCATAGCAAACGGATCAATTAGGAACAAAGAGGGAGAAAGGGCTTGTGACCTGGTTATATGCCCCCGACGTAAAATCTGGAGCACATTCTTCGCGAAAAGGAAAACTCAGGAGATAGTGCACAAAAGCGGAGGGAAGCAAACGGATGTCGACCACGTGTTTTTGAGAGAAGCTTTCTTTATAATGTCAGAGATTATATGGGCTGTGCTTGGGGGAAATTTAGCTTTGCAACAAAAGCTACCTTATAGAAACGGGGAGTAGTTTTTGAAATGGTATCTGCTTCAAACTGAGAAGCATCTCGAGGTTCTTCGAGAATGTTTTTAAAAACGCATAAGTTGATTCGGCATTCTTTGAGCAACGCTTTAGCGAACACTTCACAGTGTGCAAGAGAAACGCCATGACAGATTCGAGGCCGATTCAAACGAGACAAAACCGCGCGGTCTTGGAACGATGAAGTTCAACAAGAAGTAAAGCAGAAGAAGCAAGGAATAAGCGCCTGCCGGAAAAAGAGCTCAAGAAACTTCGCTATCTATAGAAGTTGCAAGAGTGAGACCAAGGCTGCCGTAGAGAAGACAAGAAGTAGTATGAATCTCGACGGCTCCTATGAAAGACTCGATTATTCGAAAAAGAGAAAGTTTTCTCTCATTCGTTTAATGCTTGGTATGGGGCCACTCAAAACATCAGAAGAGTCGCTGAAGGGACATGGGATTAGCTGGCTCACTCGTTTATTAAGCACCACGACATCTAATTCTAGAATGCGTTGAGAAACACTATTAAATAACCTTCTCCATTCCGAAGAGGAAGTGCAAAATGCTATGGCATGACGAGATGGCTGCTGTGATGGCCGCTCATACCTCGAAATTATGGTAGCGACTAGTCGACTAAAGATTAATGTGATTTGTCCCGATCTCACAAGAACTCGAGTATACGTTCCGAGGACGTTTTATTTTGAATACCTAAAGCCTAGCCGCCGACAATAGCATGGAATGAGAAAGCGGAATGGTTGGAACAGAGGGAGTTTTTCGATATACTCTGTAATCAGTGATTCCCTGTAGGGCTTGGCTTGAAGGAAAGGTATATAGAATAGTCTTAAGACTCACACTGCTCTATCGGCTCGAGAATGGAGATGTCAGGGCGGTTTTGCAAACAAGAAAAGCAGAGAGCAGTGTTCAGCAGAATATAAAGGTAAAATACCCACACCAAATACTCAAAAAAATACGGACTAGCGTCTCTTCACAACTAGGTAATGTTCCACTTTTCCACATATAATGTTACATAGTTCAACTCAGCTCGACGAGCTCTATACAATGGTGTACAGAAAAATCTACGGTCCACTTAAGTTCGTCATTAGCTGCGACGCTCGCTATAATCATAACCAGAGGGCATTCCCTTCTATTGAAAGTGTTGAGGAAGTTGTGGAGCAGCCACCATATTCTAGAACTAAACAAAAAGTAAATCTTTACATTTCTCATGTTTTACTGATCATTTTGATATCTTCCAAAATGGGCAAATTTGGTCATGCCCCAATCTTAAACGGGAGCGGCTTCTCGAAGTGGTAAGTAGCAAATCTGAGTTGATCCTAGTGTCAGTGAATGATGCGCCTGTACTTCAGAAACAGCTCTTCTTCGTAGTTTGCAAATTGTATGCCAGAATTCAAGAAGAGAAGCGATTTCATCTTCCAAGTCCTGGTTTGCGGCATATTTTGACGGAGAACGTACATTTCTTGCTTTTTCAATTGGCATTTACGATGTTCAGAAGGTGTTGCGCACTTTATCATATTGACGCAAATGGAGCTCCTGGAGCACATTCATGGTTTGTAGGAAATAGTCGACTGTCTTGAAACCGTTCATTTGGGCTTCCAAAATCACCGCAATGCGCTCGAGACCAGATCTCAACAATTTTGTTCAAAGTAAAGTCTTGAATTTTGCATAGGTGAACTCCACTTTCAAAATGCTACTCGGCAATGTGAAAATCATTCCATCATCATTGTGAAATTCATTCATCAATATGAAACCACTCTACAAAATTCACTTCAAACTAACACCTTCACCACCCATTTTAAGGTTGCCTTTTATATTTCAGGACTAGAAAACAAAAGCGAATTTTAAGCATTGAAAACTGCGTTATTGTTTTTAAAGTATTCCTTACTAAGATCTATACACTTTGCATGCGCTTGAACCAATTGTTGGAGCACTTTTGCCACACTGATCGAGGTATCTCCAAAACATGCATCAATCGCTCCTCCAGGTGTCGAAAAACGTTGACATTTTCTTACGTACAGGAATAAAAAGAAGTCGGTGTGTTCGGTGCGAAAGCCAGGGCTATCAGGCTGATTACTCATTAAATCGATGTTTTGAGTGCTCAAAAATGCAGTTGTTTGAGCCGTTGTGTGAGAGCTCGCATTGTCGTGGTGACGGGTTTTTTTTCGAACAAATTTTTTGACAGTCAAATATTAATGCAATATTGAATAAATGCTGGTCCCTCTGATGCCTGAAGTTGTCCCAATTTCACGATGATCTTGCAATATTAGTTTGGGCACAGCATCGGAACAGCTGATTTTGGACGACCTCCACGAAAGTCGTTTTAAAGTGAACTACGACCTCGGATGAATTCACCATACCATCGATGACCACTAGTCCTTTATCGCCAAAAATTGGACTAAGTTCGTCCATGCACTGTTGTTGAGTTGATCCACGTCGAAGATTGCAAAAAATAATTGCACGAAAATGTTCACGATATAATTGCATCTTTTGGCCCTTTTTAAAGTTAGATTTTTCTATGCACGTACAACCTCAAAAAGGTCAAACTTATGGTATGAAAGCTATGAAATTCAATCTTGGTCTTCCAACCGATTTTATCTTCTAGTTTTTCGATGTATGAAAGCCCACATCAAGTATGCGACATTTTGCTTACCCCCTCCCCCAGTCCCATCGAAACTGGGAGGCGTTACTACTAAGCACAGAGAAGCGCACATCGTTGGCTAGTGACGTTTATTAGTCATTTACAAACGTTGTGCACGACGGTGGATCCGAACCCCAACGAACCCCAAGTCGGGTGCAGACGTGGAGCGGAAGCCCTCCCTCTGCGCCATTTGGCTTGCTGAACATCAGAGAACTAAGGGCAATCATATAACAACGGCTCACGCTGGCTGCCGCAACTACACAACAAGGTCGTAAAGTTACTTGATTTTTGATGTGCCATTTCATGGCGTTCTACCTACCCCCTATTCTTTCAGCAGATAAGTAGTTGAAGCTTTCCATCGAAGTGGAGCATTTCAGCAATGATATTGTGGTATATCTGAGTTCTATTTTTTCTATCTTTAGTTTTTGAAATCGTTGCCCTCATCGTTGAGGCTGGCTACAGCATCTATAACTGAGTGATGCCCGCTGGCCTCAGCGGCTCCTGTAGTAACAACTGCGGAAGTTTCCTCCTTTTTTTCACAAACTGTTTTATATTCTGCATATTTGAATGGAGCAATTGCGTATCAATTTCGAACTGAGGCTAATATTCATAAAAACACAGAGACCAATCGAAAAATCACATGTATCCCGAATAATGATGAAAGAAAGGTTGTGAATGCTTCTATCGGCTTTCATAGATATTCTTTCCATCTTGTGCAATCACTATATGGAGTTTCTTCCTATTTCGTAAGATATATCTTGCACACTGCAGGTGTTAGAGTTCTCCAGTAGATTATGACTGCTCCTTCAAATGTTCCAACGTTCGTACATATTGCCTTTTTGAAAGAAATGGTCAATTCACAAAGAAGTGAAAATGATTGTTGCTGATTCGGAAAGAAATTCAAAAACCTGATCAAGGTTTGCACGTTCCCCCATACGAATTCTATAAGGTTCGAGTCAGGCGATTCTGGTGTCCAATCAAGAACTCTGGCATTCTACAATCGTAAGCGAGCAGTCGTATGAAGGCTCTTGTGAGCAGGGGTATTGCCTTGCACGAGAACACCGAATCCTTAAAATTGCCAATCATAACTACGCAATACTCCCATTTTTTACTCATTTCAACAGCCTCAAGTAATCAACCATTAAAAAAATCCTTATACAATGGATTGTAACAGCATTCCAAGATTAGGCAGTACTTTTCACTATCCATCCTCTCCATTTCGCAGGGAAAAATGGCGATCCTTGTTACAACTCTCATAGATTTTCCGCCCAAAAATGCAGCTTCGCGGGATGCTTCGCCTTTGTGCGTAGTCCTGCAAAGTAGTTGCCCTTTTCCACAAAACAGTGTCGGGCAGAACAATCGACCAGAGAAGTAATCTGATACCTTATAAATAAGTGGAAGGGTTTATAAGCGTGATGTAAGCGAACTCCGGATAGTGGACTCATCAGTACATATGCATTGACTAGAATCCGCGTTGATTTCGGTCATTCTTGTGCAGAAGCCGAGTGTTTTCTCTTTATTGACGTCGCGAGTCATGTGGCAGTACCTTGTCGTAGTTCTTTGGCATCCTAACTTATTTCTCAGTCGGCGTACCTTTGAGGCAGTAATGGTCACGGAGGCGCTTCATAACAAAGGGAATGGTGGTTGAAGATTCCGCTGAGTAACTGTCCACTATGATGCCTTTAATAGTGCACAGTGTGAAACGATTTCTCCGAGCTCGATATGAAACGCTTTCACGAGGAGGTGTTGAGTGTAATGCATCCGCAACAATACGCTAACCTTGTGGTATGTGATGGTTGAGTCATAACTCGCAGCTGATTGTGTATTTCCGAAATTGACTTCACGGCTCGATGCATGGGAAAAAACAATGTTGCTATAGCGAATAAGAGACATCAGAAGCGAGGGCGACTGTGTTGGACTGTTGCAGTGAAGTTATTGTAGGGGCGCCTACAATCGCAGATGGTCCACCGTTTTGGGTTCAGAACAGGGCTTTCTACGGCTATCTTACCGGAGTTCGAGGCCGTTTATAAAGGATGAAATGCTGGATTATAATTAAACTATCATGGAAAGAGCAACTCACGTTGTTGTCTTCTCCACTTCATCTAAGGCTGCTGACATTGTCCCGCTGTCAGCCATTGCTGGAGGGCACAGCATCAACTCTATAGTCAAAGTGCGCCGGAACAGGAAATTCTACGCCGCAAAGGTATGAAATCGCCTATGATAAAATCTCGTGATATAAGTGCATAGTTTCCTCAAGATGGTTCTAATTGCATCGAGAAAACGATGTGAGGAGAAGATAACGGATGTGGGTGAAGACGGAAAATTGGTGGAAAGGTTTTTCGCAACCATGGAGAGCAGCACCATTCCTGAAACGACGTTTTTTTATGGAAAGAAGAGGCGAATTGTAGCAAGGGAGGCTTTTAATCGAGTAGTTGCAGACAGTCGAGATCTGGTGGAGCGAATGATGTTAATGAGATTAGCCACCTCAGGCGCCACTCGCGATCTCGAGAAAAAGGTGGATAGGATGGAGTACCGCCTGGAGCGACGCATAATCTCGCCAGAGGCATCCGTTCAAGATATTAAAGGGTAACAAAGATGTCTTTTATCAGGTTTTCAGTTGTACTAATTAGTACAACTTGTACGTTAGCTTTATTAATTGCAATCTAGAGGGCGGAATCGACAATTCGATGTTTCATCGAGATCGAGTCGAGCTTCGTTGTTACTAGAGTAAGAGAGACCTACGAAGTTCGCTCTAGCATTGGAGCGATAACTGTTTGTAGACAACCCTTCGGAGCTACTTAAGAATGTGGAGGAGAGAGTAATCTCAGCAGAAAAATCTAACTTCATGCAAAAGGGAATATTTCTTATCTATACATAAGTGAAGGCATTATGGGGGAAAAGTGTTACCTTTATAGAATTTCCTTACCATAGGTCGTTCTCAAGTACTCCAATGTATCGAAGAGCTACGAAAAAAAGGTGTGACAAACGGTGAAAAATGCTCTGAACGCCAGAGCTCGCTATTCACGAGCCCGCATAAAAGCATAAGAGCATCATTCACCTCTGCCACATGATGAAGTGCTGAGGACTCAAGAAGTGTCGGAGTTTATGATTTCACCAACAGTTCGCCCCCAAACAACAGATTTTTTTCGAATGTAAATATGTTTTCCGTGAATAAGTAGCTGTATAATTCCTGTGTTTAAATGGATATGAGCCTCAGTTCCAAATTCATACGCAACTGCTTCATTCAAATATGCAGACTGTAAAACAGTTTTACGGCTGTGGTACCATCAATTAGCAGGCTATTGTGAAGGTGCGAAGAAACCTTTGCGGTTATTACTACAGGAGCCGCTGAGGTCTGCGGGCAATACCTGGTTGGAGATGCTGTAGCCAGCTTCAACGGTGAAGGCAACGATTCCGAAAATTAAAGATTTAAATATTAGATTTTAGATATACCATAATATCATTGCTAAAATGCTCCACTTTAATGGGAAGCTTCAACTATTCATCTTCTGAAAGAATAGGGGGCAGGTAGAATGTCATAGAATGACACATCAAAAATCAATTAACTATACAACCTTGTTGTGTAGTTACAGCTACCAGCGTGATCCGTTATTATATGGCTGTCTTAGTTCTCTCATGTTCAACCGGCCGAATGGCGCAGTGGTGGTGCTTCCTTTTCACGTCTGCAACAGATTTGGGTTCGTTGCGGTTCGAATCTCCCGTCGTGCACAAAGTTTGTAAATGAATAATAAAAGGAGCCTGTGGGACGACCTCCCTTAATTTATTGGCTGGTAACCTGTCTGGCAGTCTCAGTGAACTGATATTGGTTTTATGAGTGAAACTTTATTATTACTATTATCATTATTATCATTTTTATTATTACTGTTATTGTTACTATTATTACTATTACTATTGTCATTATTATTATTGTTACACATTATTACACAATTGCGAAAACAATATGCGGTAAAGACAAGACAATGTAAAAAATTCAAATTCTCCATATAATATGATTTAGAAACTAATAAAATAGAAACAGAATATGGAAACTATGTAGCTTTATCAGAGACGTATTTGGACTGAGAGCATTAGGGCGTCGAGCTGACAACCGTTTTTTAGAACCCTATCCACAACTTTTCAATCCTAATCCGCAGCATCAGAAGTATTGTCAAGTAGTTGATGTAAATGAACTGAAAAAATTGGAAGCATCTCACATTAACAAGCTAATGTCTTTCACACATCATCAAATGTGAAATGATCATATCAGCCACTTCTTCCTATTTTTTCTAGACCACTTTATAGTGCATTACTGAATTCTCCTTACTACACATAAAGCGCTCGCGTCTGTCTGCCTGTCTGTCTGTCACAAAATTCGATACTACCTGAAGGAACACCTAGAGAGGTCGGGTCATGTTTGGAATGGGTTGAGCATAGGGCAAGACCAACAGAGCACACGTGAGCTCAGCGGAGCTCCGCCCTAAAGGGGCTGGGCATGCGCCGGAATTGGGTGGTGTCATGAGCGAGTTCTCTGATTCGGTCTCACAACATTCCAGACGCCGGAAAAAAATGTGCAAAGGTGAGGGATGGGTCAACAATGGATGAAGGAAACTTATCGGCGGTGGGCGGAGCTATCTCGCAGTAGGCGGTACTTCCACAGAGATTCATAACTTAATCCAACGAAGGCGTCGAGGCCAGGAAAAAGAATAAAAAAGTGAGGAAGGCCTTATGTGTGCTGGGCATGCGTAAGTATAGCGAAGCCCCGCCAACGATGGGCGGAGCGTGCGTTGAGGTAAAAGTTACTTTTTAAAAATGAGTTCAACTTTGTTAGGAAACGTTCCAGAATGCGGGAAAAGCTGGTTAGAGGTGATGCGACAAATGTGGTCAAGTCCTCGAAGTGGGCGGGGTTGGCACCAAAGTGGGCGGGGCTTAGAACAAAACTTTATAACTTCATTCAGAAACGTAGTGGAATGCGGGGAAAAAAGTGGTAAGATGTAGTAGAACAAATGTGGTTAGCTCCTGGAAGTGGGCGGGGTCGGCACTGAAGTGGGCGAGGCTCATCAAAGTCGTTAAGTCTCTTCGGACGCGTCTCAAAACGCGGGAAATAGGCGTCTGGAGGTAGTAAGAGTAATGTGGTTTGAAGTCTGACGTTGGTGGGGTTTGCAAAGAAGGAGGGCGGGACTGTGGTCAAAAGTTTATACATCTGTCCCTCACCTTCACACTTACACTGACCACATAGGTGTACAACTAGGGGGTACCACTGAACTCTTTCAAAAATTAGGCTAAGAATTTTCTAAAAGTTAGTTTCATGGATCCACACACAGTAGTTTCTTCTACACAAGAGCAAATGCTTTACATTAACTTCGGGTGCATACCCTGTAGGGACGTGTTAATCCCTAAAACTCCCCAAAGAGGCTGTCCTTTTGAAGTTACTATTCATGGCCACACACAGCCCAATTGCACAAGACATGAAGAGTTTCTTCGACTACATGGACTGCAGAGATATTTGAGTTGGATACATCGGAGTACTCCTCATGGCCACACACAGCCCCATTTCACCGGAGTACTGACCACCGGAGTAGTATGACCACACACCCCCGAACCAAACAGAATTTCATTGATCGCATGGACTGCAGAGGTATTTAACTCGGATACATCAGCCTTTGAAAACAAATCCCGAAAGACCTCTACAGTAGCCCGGTCACACAGGTGTATACCCTGTAGGGACGTTGAAACCACTACAACTACCCAAGGGTACTGTCGTCTCGAACTTAGTGTTCACAAGCACACACCGCCCAAAGCAAAATATTTATTAATTAAAATCAGAAAAGTTTGAAGTTATTACTTGATTAACCCCCGTCGCCCTCGCTGAAGAATATTGTGTATACAGAAGTGTCGCTCTGATAGACTACATGTTTCAAAATCAAGTGTTATGTATACCATGCCAATACTCCAACCAAGCTGGGAAACCCTTCCTATTACACGTCGAACCCCTTCTTGAACTGCTTGCCAGTCCGGATTTCATGATTTGGCTAAAAAATTCCATGCTTTCCATGGGACAAAAAAATGATGGCCGCTACAGAAGTGTCCGGGAAGATTCTTAGATGGTCGAGGTCTATAATGAAAATCAGAAGCTCATGTGGATCTGTCTCCTATGGCTGTAGCCCCCAGCGTACGCGATAGCGTGCGTGGCCGCCTGGTATCCCTACTATATATTATAAATTATAACAACTTTCACTTACACTATCTGTCAATTATGTGACCACAAATCGCTGCTGCTAAGCACATATGCTGCTTGCCATCGGATTAGCATAATGTCTTATTTGTATTACTCTGAAGTCGACCACAGCCATTTCTCTAGCTTCAAATCAGAGCTAGCTGCTCCTGTTGTTCCTTCCTACTCCTACGGATTCCAGCACTAACCTAGCCCACCAAAAGCACTGACATTCCCCTTTTGTTTCCTCGAGCACTGTTGCTCGGAATGCCTTCCATTTATCCTCAGAACCCGACAGCACTATGAGCTCTGTAGACCGAAAGAAAGGAATGCATTATGTACTAACCTAGCATACATAATCCATAGCATATAGCACATAATGAAGCAAAATTCCAAAAATTACTAGTTACGCCACTGATAAAGCTACATAGTTTTCATGTAATGTGATGGTCTCGAATTTATACATTGTTTTGTCTTTATTACATATTATTCTGAAATGTGTATTATTAACAGCAATGATAATTATATTAATTCTTTAAAAATATTAATAATAATAATAATAATTAACTAGCTATCAACTAACTATTAAGTTCGTTAATAATAATAATAATAATAATAATAATAATAATAATAACGGAGTTTTCAATTCATGTAATCAATATGAGTTCATTATAGACTGCCAGAGAGGTCAGCAGTCAACCAATCAAGCGCGGTCACCCCACAGGCGAGTGAGCGGATGTGCGAGGGAAGGTGCGAAGTAGATTTGGAACTAAACAGACTCACCCGTCGAGTGAATGAGCAGTGTAGAAAATTGGTTTCGAAGTGTTGGTTTGAAGTGAATTTTGTGGAATGATTTTCATATTGCCGACTAGCATTCTGAAAGTGGAGTTCACTTATGCAAGTTCTCAGGATTTTTCTTCAAACAAAATATCGGGATTTAGTCTCGAGGTGATTGGGGTGATTTCAGAAGCCCAAATGGAAGGAGGATTCAAAAACTATTTCCTACAGACCATGAATGTGTCCAGCAGTTTCGTATGCAATCCTTTGGTGGAGTGCGCAACATCCTTCTGAACATCATAAACGCCAGTTGAAAGAGTGAGAAAGCGTAGGTTTTCCGTCAAAATATGCTGCAAAACGAGATTTAGGCGATGACATCGCTTTTCTTATTAAATTCAGTCATACAGTTTGCAAACTACAGAAAAGAGCTATCTGTAAAGTATAGGCGCATCATTCATTGACACTAGGGATTATCTCAGATCAGCTATTTTTCACTTTGAAAAGGGACTCGCGTTTAAGATCTTTGCTTGACCAAGTTTGTCCATTTTGGAAAAAATAGCTATCAAAATGATTAGTAAAACACGAGGAATGCAAAGTTTCACTTTTTGTTTAGTTCTAGAGTATGGTGGGTGCTCCACAACTCCTTGAACACTTTCAATAGGAGGGAATGCCCTCTGGTATAATTATAGTGAGCGACGCAGCTAATGACGCGCTCCCAGAAACTTGAGTGGATCGTGGATTGGATTCCGAATTTCGACTTTTTTAGTTTTTCAGTACACCTCTGTAGCTGGTCGAGCTGAGTTGAACTATGTAACATTATATAAGAAAAAAGTGGAAACTTCCCTAGTTAAGAAAAGACGAAAAAGACGCATGTCCGCGTTTTTTCAATTTTTTTTTTCATAATTTCAATGATTAGGATGGGTATTGTATGGGCACGTACCGCGAAGATTATGTGGTCATTCGCTGATAAAAACAATGGGCGAAAATGTAGTGGGGGGCCACCTATCACAATGTCAGTATAACAAGGAATGAACTCAATGAAACGTGTTATGCCCTGTTACATCAGTGACATGCCAGTTTTTAACTAAGTATATGGAACATCGCAGTGGGCGAGTTTCTATCTTTTTTTTTCATCCTTTCAGCTTGAAATATTCACCCCACCCACCTAGGTGCTCCTACATTACCCCGGTTTAGTTGAAAAACTACATTTCCTAAGTTAAAACCGCTAAAATAGCACATTTATTTTATAAGATTTTAATATAACCTGCTGCCAAGATGGTAAACAAATTCTTATCAACTTACTTTTCGGCGTTATCGCCTTCTTCAGAGTTGGAAACCTAAAGATAATCGCTATCCATCCCTCATTCAACAATTTAATTTCAAAAACCGGTTCCCTAGACCTAATGTTTCCAAATGGGCATAATAACCCTTAAAACATTTAACCAATCTCCAACAACAACCGGTCGTTTAGACGACCGCCGCTAAACTGACTCATAGGAACTTGGGGTAGCTTTAGATGATATGCCCTATCCCTCCTGCAGTGATACCGGAGCCATATAAAACCCACAGAGGTCAGAGAAAGGCGCGAGTTCACTAGCTACGGATAGGCATTCGCCCTTCCTACTCATTTTTGGAGGCCTGGCGTTGATGAAAAACGCTTTAAGTGTTTTCCGCGCCGAAATGAGGGGTTTTCGTAAAAGAATCCTAACTGTAATTCCAAATACAGCACCTTTTTGGTACACTACTCGGAGAGCACCCAAAAGGATCTCCACCCTTGCTCGATTCAAATCGTCCAGCTGTTCCTTGACCCTAACGCACAGAGGTCGCCCAGTCTCCCCTATATATTCTTCCTCGCATAGAGTGCATGTGATCAGGTAGATCACGCCTGGTGTCATGCAGTCACCCTCCTGTCCATTAGGGCAGACCACGCAATTGGGTGTCAGGCAAATTCGATCGTAGCAGCGGTTCCGAACCAGCCGCTGCTCAAGATTTTTAGGTGGGATCNAAGGAAAGGAAGCCAATCATCTTTTGGCTTCTCACGTGTGAATTTAATGTTTTCTGCTTGTCTGTTGAACAGATCATAACACGTGTCCTTTTCCTCTTCCGTAGAACAGACGACAAAACAGTCGTCTATGTAGCGGCGTTACACAATAGGCCGGCGATCCTGTAACGGCTTTTCTATTTTGGACATATAGGCTATGGCTAGTACGGGTGCCAACCGCTGCCCCATGACCAGTCCCCTGATCTGCCTATAATATTGCCCGGACCACCTAAAAATGGAGCACTCAAGACACTCTTTTATCAAAACCATTATCTGGGTGATGGTAAGGCAATAGGTGTTTACCGATGATTCATATTCATTGAGTAGCTTCAGAATGGCGTGCATAGCATCATTATTGGACACGTTGGTGTAAAGGGATGTAACATTGAAAGATTCCATGACGTAACTGGGTCTTAAACTAGCCGCCCGCAATTTGTCGAGGAACATGTTAGTGTTGGTGAGGTGTGCAGGTATATACTGTAGCAGCTGTACTAAGTCCAGGTTTAACAGTCATGAAATTCTGTTCGTAGGGCCCCTTACACCGCTTATTATTGGCCGTACCCGGTAGTCTGTCGGATTGTTTGATGTGAAGGTGGCCTGGGAAAGCTTATGTTTTTGATGAGTGTGTAAAGAACTGGGCAGATAGGGAGATCCAACTTTAACCGCGTACCTACCGTTTTTGGTAGTCCCGAAGATCGCACTGTTTCAACCCACACCCTGCTAAGTCACCGGTATTGCTTATTGAACTCCTCCAAAGAAGACTGTCTGTGAAGAGTCTCGTCCTCTAGATGTAGGCGCGTTATTGCGCGATCTAATTCTCGAGGCGACACCACAAACTCCCTTCCCTTATCGCTAACCGATATTTTAATTCTGTCGCTGTTTACGAGAATCTTGAGTTCCCTAAGTCCCCGTTTTTGTGCTGTGGTCAGATTAGTTGCAAGTCGCAAATGTATGTTACGCCTAAGTATACTAAATACCGAGGTTGCAAAAAGGCGGAACTTGATATCTACTGCTACGTAAGGATCTTGCGGTTTGAAAAATGGGGGAGGGAAAGGTATGGCTGGTAGACTTAACCTTGCTTCACTTTGTGGACAGGTTTGTTGTAACTTGGCTTTAAGGCGCAACCCATCCTGCAAAGTTTGCAGAGAGCCTAAGATTTTACGCGATACCTTTTGATTTACTGGTTGAGTAGGAGCGAAACTGGGACCAAGGTCTAAGACTGATAGTGCGTTGTCGGAAAGTTTAATATTGCTCATATCGCCGATAACAGTAACCCTGCTACAAGTTGGAAGTTTTGCCTAGCTGTGGTCAAACCCTGATCTGGTGGGGAGTGGTATCTTGTGCTTTTGGTTCTGATTGTGATAAGTTATGCCCCTTCAGATCCACTAGTCTACTGAACTTGTTTTGAGGTCTCACCTTTGTGGTTGAGCGGATGGAATTGCAAATGTTCTTAGACTCACCCACTATCCAATCCCATTGGCGACTAGGCAGTAAGCGCTGACAACACATTTTTTTGACGAGCATTTGTTTAGCATAGAAAAACCTCATTACGAGACATTTCGGCGCGGAAAACACTTGAAGCGTTTTTCATCAACGCCTGGTCTCCAAAAATGAATAGGAAGGGCGAGTGCCTAGCCGTAGCTAGTGAACTCGCGCCTTTCTCTGACCTCTGTGGGTTTTATATGGCTCCGGTATCACTGCGGGAGGGATAGGGCATATCATCTAAAGCTACCCCAAGTCTCTATGGGTCAGCTTAGCAGCGGTCATCTAAACGACCGGTTGTTGTTGGAGGTGGGTTAAATGTTTTAAGGGTTATCATGCCCATTTGGGAACATTAGGTCTAGGAAACCGTTTTTTGAAGTGAAATTGTTGAGTGAGGGATGGATAGCGATTATCTTTAGGTTTCCAACTCTGAAGAAGGCGATAACGCCGAAACGTAAGTTGATAAGAATTTATTGACCATCTTGGCAGCAGGTTTTATTGAAATCTTATAAAATAAATGCAAAGCGATGCCAAGATTTATCGAGAGTCGAAAATGGACACTTATAAAATAGCACAGACGGCAGGTGCCCATCATCCCCTTCGCCTCTGATAAAGTGCTAATATAACAAGGATTAAAAGGTTAGACTGAGTTCATTTCTTGATCTACTGAACTTCGGATGGGTGCCACCCCCAACTACATTTCCACCAAACACTGTATATCCAAGCTCAGGAGGAAGGACTACGCGAATTCCCAGAGTCGAAGGACCAAGAACGTTTCAATGAGAAACTAAAGGCGGAAAATGCCGTAGGATCAAGAAAATGGCAACAACCAACAAGAATAGCGGACCGCGCTACTGCACAGGCTGCACGCTACTAAGAAAAATAAACAAAAAAGTCGATGATGATGAAAAAGAAGAAGTAGCTGAAGAAGAAGGGAAAGAAAACGTACTTGTGTTCTATTCCAGTCAACCGTCATTTTTGACTTGGACTCATTTCAAGCACGAGCTGTAATTATTTAAACAGATCTTGTAAATTGCAGCGTGTCTCACCCTAGATTTGCAGTAGTAGACCTGAAAACCGACTTATGAGTGACCAGACGCTAGACGTGAAGCTGGTAAAATTTGAAGCTTAAGCTAGTAGAGAACGGAGCGAGTTCTTCTGTTGAACCTAGACATCCGTATTTCCTACTACTCTTCATAGTTTTGGGGCTTTTATTATACGACACTTCGAAATGCTTTGAAAGTTCTACGTCGAGGTAAGGGATTTCGCCGTTGCTCAAGCTTGATCATGGGTTTTTACCAGTTAAAATGCATGGATGGGCACGTATTTACATTTGTCAAACTTTCGTACATTTCTGTGATCGCTAGATTCTTTCATTGTCCCTATTCCAGGATTGCGTCTTTGTCTACAAACTGAAACAAGCATAATTCGCCTATTGAAGCTAAAAATAGTCTTTTTTTCTTTTTTTTTGCCTTTTTTTGTTCTTTGGCTGCAGCCTGGTGGAGATTCTGATGATCACCATCTTTCGCTAGTTCGTTGCAATATAGGTAGAACCCTGGTCAAGATTTCGTAATGAAAGGTAGAATGGCTAATGGTCAGATGAGTTGCTGTCCCTGACTCTGCAATAGCTGTTAGTTTTCAAATCTCGATGACGGCCCTCTATAAAACGTGCAGAAAAGACCCTAGCAAGGTGGAAGAATAAGCCGGCTCTATCGAGAATCGCTCTCGATAATAAAAAAATGGTGTGACAGCGCGCATTCTGCCGCATATTCGTTACCCATCCCATTTTTACTCCCTTCACTTCATCTGCAGCTCTTTCACAGAGAATAGCCTCTTCAGAAGTGATTTATACACAGCGGCCTTCCCTTGTGATTCCGACCATAGCAACCGAGCAGAAATGTTAGAGTAAATCAGCTGCAAAAAAGGAAAGAATGAAATATAGCAGCACTCAGGTGCAAAAATTCGAAATTGTCACGAAGTCTTCCCAAGACTTAGATATGATTCAATGACCTCTTACCAGATAAGAAACCGCGAAGCCATTCAACAGATAAAAAATGGAAAAGACGGCAAGAGAGTACAAGAGTTTTTGAGGCACCTTAGAGAACATCCGGAATGGGCTCGCTCCCTCCCATATGTCAAACTAAATGCTACAGTTCCCAAAGGTGAGTGATATGTATATATGCTTTATATATGACCAGAGTTGATTGATAATGCTCTCACTTTCTCGAATTGATATGTATTTAGAAATCTTCCTCTCCATGTTGTCAAGACCGGTTCCCTTAACAGTTTAATAGCGAAAATTTCCGAAACATAGTCGTTACTAATTAAACACAAAAGCCTCGGGGTGTGCCCTTCGCGGATTTTGTAGAAATATCATTTTGGTCCAAAGAAAAGAAAGCGAGGTGCGCGGAGTTCACAGATCTTTTACCGCTTCGATCTAGAGGTATCTGAACGCTGCTGCGGATTTCCTGGAGACCGAAAGTATTAACATCTCTATGCATGTCTATGTCTTGAAATGGTCATATCAGTGTATCAGTGTCAGTGTCATTGTTCCATGACGGACTTATGAGATCTTCCAAACATTCCAGTGGAGTTTCTCGACTAATCGTTAGGTGCAGCGATTAGTATCTGCCTGAAATGCAATCACTTCGAAAGCAATGAAGAAGACGTAGTCTTGAGGCATGAAACAAGAAGTGATGAAAAATTAGACATCTCCAATAATGATACTCTCAAACGATCGTTGTGGAATAGGATGAAATTCTGATCTCCATCATTTGAAGCGCGCATTCACGTATTTTGTTCTTTTCTTTGTTACTGGGCTAGTTTTCACTTCTTTACATATAATATTATACAGTTCAACTCAGCTTGACGAACTCTATACAATGGTGTACAGTCCATGGTCTACTCAAGTTCCTGGGGCACGTCATTACCTGCGACGCTCACTATAATTAAAATCAGAGGGCATTCCCCCCTATTGAAAGTGTTCAGGATGTTGTGGGGTAGCCACCATATTCTGGAACTAAACAAAAAGTGAATCTTTGCATTACTCTTAATTTACTGATGATTTTGATACCGTCCAAGATGGACAAATTTGGCCATGCCCCAATCTTAAACGGGAGCGGCTTCCCAGAGTAAAATCTGAGTTAACTACTGTCGGTGAATGATGCGCCTGTACTTCAGAAACAGCTCTTCTTTGTAGTTTGCAAACTGTGTGCCTAAATTCAAGAAGAAAAACGAATCGCCAAATCCTGGTTTTCGTCATATTCCGTTCAGAAGGATGTTGCGCACTTCACCAAAGGATTGCGTACAAAACTCCTGGAGCACATTTGTGATCTGTAGGAAATAGTCAGCTGTCTTGAAACCTTCTCTTTCGTTGGGCCTCTGAAATCACCTCTGTGCGCTCGAGACTGAATTCCAACATTTTTGTTCCTGAAAAAGAAAGAGAAAAAAGAAAAGAAGAATCCTGAAAAATTACATAAGTGAACTTCACTTTCAAAATGCTAGTCGGCAATATGAGAGCCATGCCACAGGGTTCACCCCAAAGCAACACCATCGCCACCCATTTGTTACACTGCTCATTCACTCGACCATCCCAATCGATCCAAATCGCCTTCGCTATTGCTCCGTCCTTCTATTATTTCACATCCATAGTTACCACAGTTACCGTCACCCATAGTTATATGTAAGTGGTATGAGAGGCTTGATGCTATCAAAAGTTTACTTTGATCATGAAATTTAATCTCAATTGATAATCACCATCGAGTGGTTGAAGAAAGTGGAAAGAATAGATTGTAAAACAGTTTTACGACAGCAGTACAATCGATGAGCAGTCTATTGTCGAGGTGCGAAGAAACTCTCGCAGCTATTACCATAGAGGCCGCTGAGGTCGAAAATTGAAAATATAAAAAGTAGAAATATATACCATAATGTCATAGCTAAAACACTCCTCTTCGATGGCATTCTTCAGCTATTTATCTTTAGAAAGAATAGGGGCAGGTAGTAAGTCACGAAATGACCCACCAAAAGTCAATTGAATAACGACCTTGTTGTGTTGTTGCGGCAGCTAACGTCGTTAGCTAACGATTTGCTCTTCTTTGCTAAGTTGGCCGGTTCTTAGTGGTAATGCCCTCCAGTTCCGATGGGACTGGGCAGCAAAGCATCGTATACTTAATGTGAGTTTTCATACTTCGAAAAACTGGAGAAGATACAATCGCACGAAAGACTAAATCAAATTTCATAATCAAAGTGTACTCTTGATAGCATCAAACCTCTCATACCAGCTACAGATAACGATGTGTGATATCGGGTGTGACCTAAATGGAAGGAAGGAGCAATAGCGAAGGCAATCACGGATCGATTAGGATGGTCGAGTGAATGGGCGATGTAGAAAATGGGTGGTTATGGTGTTGATTTGAAGTGAATTTTGTAGAGTGGTTTCATATTGCCGAGTAGCATTTTGAAAGTGGAGCTCATTCATGTAAGTTTTCAGGATTTTTCTTCAAACAAAAATAATGAGATTTAGTCTCGAGCGCCTTGGGGGTGATTTAGGAAGCTCAAATGAAGGGAGATTCAAAAACCATTTTCGACAGACCATGAATGTGCTCCAGGAGTTTCGTATGCAATCCTTTGGTGAAAAGCGCGACATCCTCCTGAACATCTTAAATGTCAATTGAAAAAGCAAAGTAACGTAACGTAGAATCCATAAATAACGCACACCATTGTATAGAGCTCGTCGAACAAAGTTGAATCATGTATTATTATAAGTGAAAAAAGTGAAAACTTACCTAGTTAAGAAAGAACGAGAAACGTGAATTTGTGTTTTCCGTTTTTTTTGAATAATTAGAATAATTAGGGTGGGTATTGTAGTGCTGCATCAGGATAAGATAGCTCGTGTACATCATTGGTGACCCATTGAGGAATTATTGATGTTTGGCTCAAAATCAGTGTGGCATCCACCATATAGTCCTGATTCTGAGCCATTCAATGATCCCTTACTCCGTTCATTGCAGAAATCTTTGAATGGGAAAACCTTTACTGAGTAGGAGGATACTGACTCCTATGTGGCCTAGATTGCTGCCGAAAAAGAGTCAGAAGGTTCTGAGGGTGCCTTACTATCTACCCTATAATTGCGGGTTGAAAAATTATTGAATAGGAGCTGTGACATAAACGAACGACGGCGAAATCATCGGGGTCGACGAGCCATAAGTAATGGGGTTCAAAAATTGAATATAAAGTGAGCAGCTTTATTCTAAATTTGCTCGAGTTTAGGATTAGGGAGGTAGGAAGCAAATGACTGCAACTTTAGATACTAACGTGGTGAGAGATATGAGCTTTAAATGCTACTTTCTTCGATATAGTGAGCAAAGGATTATGTGCGAGTAATCGTGATTAAACGTTGATTGATGCCATTCCGTGTAGGATTAGTACAATATAGGGCACAGTTATGTTTAGCATTATTGGATCTTTCAGTGACCCTATAGTATTGGGTTGTGACATAAGTTCGTAGAGTTTTGGGTTAGAGTTATTTTGCAACGTTTTGTTTTGTTATTCAGCAAAATGTATACATTCATTCGAAAGAGCTTTTTCTCCTCTACAAAACTGTTTTATCTGTTTTTTTTTGGGGAGTTTAATTGTTCGTCTTTTTTCTGGCTCAGAAATGGAATATCTAGGAGGAAAAAATCAGCATTTTCGACATCTGCTTTTCTTGCCGAAACAGCTCGGGAGATATGCAGTGTGTACAGGGAAGGTGTCTTACATAGGTGTGACTACTGCACAAAAATGGTTCGCAAAACTTTAAAT
>UZAF01017479.1:0-20164 GCA_900617895.1 Haemonchus placei
CATTCCTGATATAACGTCAGAAACGCTAGAGCGGAAGAGGCGCTTGGTAGGGTAGTGTGCAGTCAAGAAGCTTTGAACCACTTTCAGGCCTTCGAAAACGACGAGTCCGTCGAAACCTCGGCCACAATTAATATTTCCACCTACCAACCTCGACGCAGAAGCAAAATCAACGATTTCAAGAACACACTATACCGCTTTCTTTAGACATCGCCAGTAGGTCACTTGTAGTTATTTAAACATGCGGATGAAAGCGTCGTAAATCGCCTCTGTAGTGTGTTTGTCATCGCATGAGCACGATGTCTCACTTGTACTTCTCTGAATTCGACTACAGCGCCTTCTCCGGCTTCAAATCAGGATTAGCTGACCCTGTTGCTCCTTCTTATTCCTACGAGTCTTTGTATTTAGCTAACCCACCACAATACACTGTACCACCCCTGTTTTATGCACCTTCACCCCTTCCACCACTTGCAACTTCCCTTTCTGTTACCCCGAATGTTGTAGCACCCAATTCCTTTTACTTATCCTCAGCACACGAAAGCACTGTGAGCTCTGTGAACCAAAACCCTTTGTCTTCAGAAACCCAAGGGGCAGCTTCAGCTACCTCCAATCCGGAGCACACCCTAGTGCAAAAATATGTTGGCGAAAGGCAGGTAAGCAAGGGAGGGAAGCATCACGTACTAATTTATCGGATTCCAGGCACAACGCGTTCCCTAACGTTCTACAAGAAGCACACAGGCAAAAACAGTGAAAGCTACACTCACTGCCTGGCGGAACGAAGAAGAGGGGGTGACGGGGGACCAGCACAACGCATTAAAGTGGGTGAAGAAACTCAAGGAAAACACTTGCAGCTTTTCACAACTTCAATTTCAGGTTATCGGGAACGTCTTTCTGAGTGACCCTTGTAGCATGAATCACGTATGTTCCCCTGGGAAATACACTAAAGAAAGAGGAAATCGGCATGTGTATAAGGTACTTTTCATATTCAACGTCGATAACATTGATTCGAGTTCTTTAGGTGGCGCAGAACATAAGGCGAAATTCGTCTTATGCAGGAAAGAAACCAGCTCAAGTCTACCTTGATATGGTAGCAACACCCCTTGAAGCTGAGAACGGTGAAATTCTCGAGCATTTCTTCGGTTTACTAAATCCATTTGAGTTTTTTATTCAACCTTATTTCAGAAGAGGAGGAAGATTCCATCAGGGCTTCGATACGTCGATCAGGATATCAGGCTAGAAGAAAGGTGTTGGCAAATTAGGTGCTCCTAACTAGTGATTCTCTTGAGGTGATTCTATGATATTCTTCTCGGTCCAGCAGCATCGGAGTATGGGTGAATAGATCAGTTAACATGGAGCATGTTCCCTTGGAATTCCGAACTTTGCGCGATGGCTCGATTTTCCTGCAACACCACACTTCCGGGCTACATACCTACTTCTCCGTTGCTACCATTAAGGTTAGATGACTTATTATAGTACATGAGAATCGCATGTGGCAGTTAACATCTTAATGTTTAATTTAGAAGGCTTGCGAAGCAGGTCTGCACAGCATTGTGGCGGATGGGATGCACTCGCTACATCCCAAGACTCTCGGATACCAGGCGCAGCTTTACTGCGTGCATGGCGTGTGCTCCCAAGGAGTTGAGGTACCGCTCCTCTATTGCATCACAGCGAAAAAAACGGAGAGAACCTACGTGAAAATTTTTGAAATGTAAAAGGAAGCGTCACTGGGGATGCACCTAGGTGAGTGGTCCTAGACTTCGAAAAAGCAGCTATAAAAGCTGCCCGCAAGGTCCTTCCAAGGGCATCTGTGGAAGGCTGCGCCTTCCACCTTGCGCAAGCCTTGAATCGCAAAAGAGACTCTTTGGGGTTGAGGAAATACATCCATGGAACAGAAAGAGAAGAGTCAGTCTTGGAATGGTGGGAAACAGTGAAAGGTACGTGGAGAAAGAAATTCTTCGCTTGACTGTCGCAAAAACAATTAATTTTTTTGTTTTTCAGGAGTGGTGTTTCTTCCTCAACCACTGGTAGAACGGGTGAGGGCCCTTCGAGCTCCCCCCCATCCCTACGGACCACAATGCTTACAGGAAATGTGAAGATTTCCTGCACTACTTCCGAGAAACATGGATGCAAGAATTCTACAAAGATCTCTGGTGCAAATGGAACCTTGAGGAACTGCGGACCACAAATTTAGCGGAAGCGTTTCATAGGTAAACGATAGCCCTAGAGCCTTTCGAGTATATGACGCATAAGCTTTTCAGAGTACTCTCACTCACAGTACTCATAGACGTGGACCATCCGCCTCTGAGCGTACTCATTGAAGCTCTTCGCAAGCTCAACTACGAAGCGAGGGCAGCATTAAAACGCCTCCAAGAGGTTGCATTTTGATTATTGTCATGCTCACAATCATGCTTTCAATATTGTATCCGATGCAGGACCCGAACAACGCCAAGGAACTTCGAAAACGAGTTCAGGAAAGAAGAGCGAAGATAGCAGAAGAAATAAGGCTGTAAGTGCTTTTGTGCTGCACAAACCGAGATGCATTACATTTTATTGCTTTTGCAGATTCGAAGATATATACCGGTTTGGGCCAAATGAGCAGGAAATAGAGCGGTTCTGCAGGAAGATGTCTCGATACGTCACCGGTAAGGCCAAATAGTTTCCTTATAATATGAAGAATTTGAACTTTCACATTGTGTTGTCCCTACTGTATATTATTTTGAAATGTGTAATAATAACAAATAATAATTACAATAACATTAATAATAATAATAGTAAAGTTTCCAATCCATAAGATCAATATCGGCTCACTCAGACTGCCAGAGAGGTCACAGCCAACTAATTAAGCGAGGTCACCCCACAGGCGAGTGAGTGGAAGTGCGAGAAAGGTGCGAAGTAATTAGAAGTGTGGAACCGTGGAACCAAATACCGACTCTCCATTCCGTTGCATGAACCCGGCTTTGGAATGGGACTAATTTCGGCTTGAAATTACCGACGATTACTTTAATGAGCCTATGGTTCTCGCCTAAGAGCTTATTAGGTCCATTTAAAGCGTTCCAGACTCCACTTCTTCGCAGCTTGATCTTAGTGCGTAGGGAACCAAAATTCTAAAATTGGTCGAATTCATCCTCATAATCGCAAACCTCTTATTCGGATTGTCAAGCTTTCTTACGAATTGATGTTCATGGCGTATTGGCGAGGACACCTTTGCCGACGCCTGTGGTGACACATGTTCCAAGGGATACTTCTTCTCCGGTCTCGAATACGTTCAATGCCTCCTCGTCTCAGTCAGTCCCGCGACGTCTACTTGATCTTTCTAGCTCCTAAACACGCTTCCTATGCGAGCGTCCGTGCGTAAAAGTACAGATCGCCATTCTTGTCTTCGCATTTTGAGCAGTCTGCTCTGGCTCTGACATTTCAGCAGCCTTTCCCATACAGTTCAATCTAACGCTGCCGTATTCAGATTCAGGGAAAAGGGGCCCATCCGATCACTGTTTTTGGCATTAAGCTACCCATAGTAGCTCGCCAGCTTTTACGTGGGGCCGGATGACTCCCGGTGCTAGCCTGGCTATCTCGAAGTGGGCGAGGAGCTTTGTTTTTGTAAGCGGCCTCTGGTCGCCGCCCAGATACTTTCCAGTCATTTAAATGCAACCTTTTGACTGAGTCGATGGAAAGTATACCAACTGCATCCACAGACTCTCTGCATGCATGGGTACACCTGCGAGATGCGCAAGGTACATTGATCAGCACAGGAGAAACGGTGAATCCACCCCGAATTAATGGGTGTCTCTGAGCGAGTATTGGCGACATTTGATTGGCGATTCACTCCTCTATCCGCCACCTGGAGACGCGTTACGTAGGCTCGCCGCTAATTATGCAGTTTCTGAGGGAGATTTCCTACTAGATATTTCGCCGTGGTTAGGATTAATGTGGCGGTGACATGGCAGGCCTACTCTATGATAAGGTTCAAAGTGCAATTGTCGAGTACCCAAGACGTTACAGTAATCATGGATATCTAATCTAGATTACCTTCAGGGCTTGACTGCAGAAGTGTACGCAGCTTCATGCAGTCAAGTCAGCAATTAGAAGCTTAATCGAAGGAAGGATACTACTCCAACACGCAAGAACCAAAGCCTTATATGTAGGCTTAGCCCATCATCAGTAATTTTATGGTGGCGCTTGGTATTCATTCAGAACGACCCTCAAGAGCACCTTTTCTTTTTTTATTATGTGCACTTGAAGCTGTGGCAATATCTATGACAGATGATCTTTTCACCATTCCCGAAATTCGGTAAGATGTCCATTAGAATAAAAGAAATATATAGAAATTAGAAAAGCTATAGCCAAAAGCTCCAAGGCTATAGAAAGAGCGCCCACTTGTCAGTAATTGAAGATTATCCATCAATCATGATAGGAAAGAAACCATCATTTTTGTAAGCATATTACTCACAATGACACTATGACATTGTTTATGTGAAGGCATTGAGGCACTGTAGGGCTTGCGTTCGCTTAGGAAGTAATTTTTGTGTGCTACTCTGGAATCGCTAATTTTTGTTACTTTGCGGTCATTGTTCCGTTAGCTTCTCACTAATATAACCCACTCCATATGACTACTGTTCACATCTCTTCGAACTTCGCATTTCACACCGTTTCAATAGGACCTACATTCTTGACGATTAGAATATCTTACGCTTTCTTTCAACTCGTTTGACAAAATCATAGGGTCAAATCAGAATCAAGCTGATCTCGGTTTGTTTTCTCAAGTGAAGTCATAATTGTATATACAGAATGCCCGTAGAAGAAATACATCTGCATCGAGATAGATATTCTTGAATGATCATTGCGAAAAGTTGTTTGATCGTTACAGCGAATGCTGCCTTCAGAGATCCATCACCTTTAGTTACTGCTATGGGACTAGCGTTACGAACTCACCAACAGCTTTGATCTTTTTTTCACTCGTATAGTTTTGAGGTGCCTCACTATGTACTTGAGAATGAATGGTCATCTAAATCCTTGCCAATCAAAGATTACAAGCGTGAATCCATGCTCGAACATTTCGACAGTACCATGTAAATAAGATTTGAACAAGTATTCCGCTAAAGTCAGTCTTTTAACATTTCATTCTGCTGATAGTGGAGAGTTCGTTTTGCATAAAAAAGCAAAACAAAAGCAGCTAAACGAGTGCAAGGTCATAATAAATGGTAGCCTTTCATCGAGTTTGAATTCGCCGTCCGTACAAATTCATACGCTTCAAAAAATGGACTCACCTCTGATATCAGAAAACAGCACTGTGGCGCAGGTATATAGTTGAGGTAAGATGGGCTTTCCTACCTTGAGATCTTCGGCGACGGTTCTGCAACAGACATGGGAATGCGAAAATAGAAAGTACTGCTTTGGTGAATCGTTTCCCCTATGTACTCTTAAATCAGAATATGAAATGGAACAATCCAGACCATTTCAATTCACTAGATACATGAAGCAGCTTGGGTGAATGTGTAAAATTCAAAACTATGAGTGATATAAATGAAGCAAAGTGTAAACAAGCTCCAGCAGTTTTCATTAGTTCTTTCGGGAATCTTCTATGAAGAAATTGTGAAGCGTGTGGGTCTCACTACATCTAGTAACGTTCAGTGGCTCGGTCTCCTTTACGTTGACAGGGCATCCATCTTTTACCAGCATATGCCGTCATATTTACACATTGACTTGCAGCTCTCTTTCATTTTCCCTCTTTCATAGCGATGACACCAGCGCAGAGGACAATCTCTGATGCACCATCGACGAGTTTCATCATTATGGTTCCTATAGGAAGCAGAGAGATGATTCATTGATGATACTTGGTCAATCCCAACCGCAATACATACAGTAGCGCTTAAAAGTATTCGACCAAATGCTTCTTCAGTCGCACTTTTCAGTCGTAACTTCTTTCGTACTGGATCTATTCATGCGAAATTTTAGCATGCGTAGCATGGGTGCAGTGTACATATTTACCACTATCAACCTGCAATCTGACTATGTTCCAGATATTCCAAAGGGCTTGAACAAAGAATCAACTGGAAATACGAACGATAGCCCTTCCGAAATTTTTTTCCTTTTTGCCATGTCCAAAGTGCACGAGCGCTAATGCCGAACCCAGAAGAGAAGAAAAACCTGCCAAGGTCCGAATAACTGCAGCCGTCACAATAACTGCAGCCGTTCAGCATAGTCTACAAACGCCTCCCCATTAGTATGTGGATATGGCTGCTTTGCAGTCAAGTAGTGTTGGACAGTGTAGAATATGCTTCAGCTAAACATATCAAACTTTCATACGATTTGCTCTACTGAGCAAAAAGTTAAGGCCGAAAAGGCTTGGCCAAATACTTTTGAGCCCTACTGTACTTCTTTCTAGGCTCGTTTGGAGGTTGCGTGGCTACTTTGTTCCCCGTCATTCAGGGCCTAAGGAACTTCAAAGTTCTCCTTTCTGAGTGCCATCCGGCGTTGTTATTTTATAGGCAGTCAAGCATTTCTCAACAGGTGCTCGATTCCTTTCAATCTGCCTTTATCTCATAAACAATTTTTTGGCCATGATCGTTGCGCGCTTCGGTTGCTCTCGTGTACTCAACACAAAAAAGGAGCGAATGTCTCTTGACATCCTGGCCTTGACTCTGGTTTTGATTGCAAACTTTTTTTTGTGGACAAGGATACTTGGATGACCTGCCAGCCTAGGCCTCGGGCTAAATAGAGTGAGCTGAGTAACAGAGAAGAGAAGTTATGTTTCCACGTCCACAAACAGCTAATTTAATTTTGCTTATTAATCGAAGTTACGGCGGAGGTATTGTAGTAGTAAAAGGCGCACTTCACACATGCATCTCGGTTCACATATCGGTCCGAATCCCATATCGATATCCGCCTGAACCAGCCGAGCCTCTTATCCCTCCGAGGTCTATTAACTGGAACCAGACTCGTGTTGGAGGATAAAAGCACTGACATGGGTACATCGGTTGGCCATTGCAAATCATTCATAGGCCACATACGCATTTAATATGCCACTACGATTCGGAATCCTTTATCGACACTGGTAGGTCGTTCGCAGAACAATGGGAAAGTCCGTCATTCTGCATTCCATCATTTTCGTTTCTTCAATCTACCATCAACCTAACGCTGTCATCTTGGGTGTCCCTCGTACACTCGGCGAGTTCCGCAGAGAGGTCACATAGTTTCGATCCGACGTCGTCTACACGTCATAATGAATAGATGAAGTTACCCGATTTTCCCCCTTTTTTGCATGTAAGCCAATGCGGTTAGCGATGGGTTCGTTAATTCTGACGTACATGTATTGACGGCTGCCTAGCTGCCTACCTCTCTCTCTGGCAATTCGCGCCCCTCTCTTCATAGCAACCTCCCATCGTACCTGTTTGACTAGCTCCCTTGTTGAGGGCGCTCCTTTTGGAATAAAGTAGTCGATTTAGCAGTAGCAGCAGAGGGCAAAATACAATACTGCTACTTATTCATGGACAACCAACGGTCTGCGACGGATTGATCCGTCGCAAAGCGTCGCATAGCCATAACATTTGAAAAGTGCACCGATCAAGTTGAAAGTATGAACATCTAAAAGCTCTAGTCGTGAGGAATCCACACATATGATTAATTTTTGTTTTTCTTGAATTTTTTGCCTGCACTTTCACGAAAAATGAAACGTGAGTTTCTCAGCACCTAGGGTGTCACTTGTGGATACGTCATCATCGTAAACCCCCCCCCTCTCATTGAAAACTTCGTTCTCAGCTCCTGAACTTTATAAATAGCACTATATTCGAAGAGAGCATAAAGTTCCGATCATATTGATATCCCTCCTGATATAATTTGACTTTTTCAGCTGAATTAGTGGTTCGATTAACCAAATTTCAAGACATTTGAACAACATCCTTCAAGCCATCTATTCGGATGGAATACCATTGAACAGCTCTGCTCATGGAGAATGCAGTCGTACAATAATTTTTCAATTCCCTTCAATATCGCAGCGTCATTTTCAGGAAAATGAAAGAGTGATTCTTGAAGCTTCCGAGGTGTCGCCTGCGGATGAACATAATCATAAACTCTCTACTTCAATCTATAGATCCATTCTCAAATTTTGAGAGCCACATTTGGCCCTATGGTCGCGATCATGAAATCGTGTTCAATTTCATACCTTTCATGCAAAATTCAAAATGTCTCAGCAAAAAGCACTCACTTAAATTTCAATTTTTAAAGCATTCCAGAGTTCAGAAGCTAAGAGAGATTTTCAGGGGCTCGTTTCAAGGGGAACGAGGTAGTTTCTACTCATTTGAAGGCTTCGATCGCGATATGCAAGAAATACTGCCAGACTAGTTGCAAGTTTAAATTCATCACAAATTTATATTTCAAATTTCAAACAATTTCCAATTAATTTTTAATGAAAATTCATCTATGATTGTATAATTGATCAGCAATGATATGGCCTGAAAGCAACCACGTTTAGAAAGACCTTTGTTTATTTGTTTTCATACAAAATGAAGTTGACTGAGTCGCCTTCTAACCGAACTTTGAGCCAATTGACCCCTAGGCATCGATCTCATCAGCCAATCGTCTTCGCAGGTGCCGTTTCCATTCAAGAGCACGCTTGATGACACATATTATTACACAACTGGCAGAAAGAAGCGACAACGCTGAGAATCACAGTTTAGCATTAATAATTAATTCTACTTGAAGTACAATGAAGCTTGTAGTATCACTTTTTGCTTGTTCACTTTTTGCTTGTTTGCTTGTTTTTGCTTGTTCTTGTTGCTTTGCTTTTTGCTTACTCGTTTACATTCAGCTCCCGCATTATCAACAGATTACTGACGTGTCAAGTTATGTTATGATTTGTTTTACTGAACAGCCTTCCTCATGAGATCATGTACTGGTCAAAATAGTGAATATAGAAGTATTCTCATTGAAAGGATAATGAAGTGGAATCATTAAATGCTAAAACCAGACGGAATATTACATGAACCCGTATATTATTGCAGTGAAAATACAAACATTCAACATTAATTGAACAAACTATCTACAGTTCCGTTCAATATATGAGATTCTGACTATCATCATCGAAGCGGTAAATGTCATCATCGTTTTAAGGAGTGTCTCTATAGCGAGTCTCTACCTACCTTCGATAATGTTTCTTCCTTCCTGCTCTACTACGCGTTCCATCCTTTTCCTAATGCCACTGATGTATCGCATGCAAATTTCAGGTGTCAAGGTCTTCCAGTATTGGGCGATAGCCACTTTTAAGTTCTCCGAATTTCGAACTCCTCGTTTCCTACGAAAACTTATGAAGACTGGTAAGGGCCACTATATACACGCGTCAATTGATGTCAAATACCTTATGCAGTTCTTCATATTGCCCCACACCACTTCAATTGAGTTCAGGTGTGGTGATTCCGCGGCCCACTGCAGCCTATCGATCCTCCTAACTCTCCAGCCTATTCATTGTGAATCGGCTTTTGTGAGGGGGCGCACTATCTTGAACCACACGACAGAAGCCTGAACTTATCGTATCAGAGAAGAAGCAAAGTAAGAAGGCAGTGTTCAGTTGAGAGCAAAACAAACCGTTGTATACACTAGACATGAAGGGGGTATCGATTCGGCTTGTTCCTGGTAGAAAAGCAAATTGTGTGGTTCCGCTAACTAAAATACCACCCCATATGTAGACCTTTCGGGATGCTTGGCCCTACTTCTCACTCTCGAATACTGACCTCCTCGTTTTACGAAGCAGTACTTTCTCGAACAGTCAACTAAAAATATATTGAGGAAGCCCAGAAAAATTCTTTTTTTTGCAAACGTAACTGTTATTCATACTTTGCACAGTGCATTCATCGACCGATACACAGTCTGAAAATGTCATCCCTGCAGCAAGCCTTCCCGAGCAGGAATCCAGCCGAACCTGTTTATTGCTTTCCCACATTGTGTGACGGTATTTGGTTGTCGCCTTCTTAATCCCCGAACGGTGTCGTAGCCTACTGATATAGGATGTACCCACAACAACACCGCGAGTCCTGAGCCGATTCCCAACTTCTTGCGGTGTTGCCGAGCTATTACTCTTTTAACACCTCTCGATTTTCAAGAGAATGACATCGTAGTGGACTGAAAGAAGTCGTGCTAAAATTGCCGAAGACAGCAAAATATTTTCTTACAAACCATGGAGGGCGCGCGGTGAGAAGGATTCCTCAGGAGCAGGAACGCCTTCGAATTTCTTTAAAAACCGTCCAACTGCCTGGTATCTGATAGACGGATCAGTCCAAAACCTTTGATACCACAGCAGCACAACTTTTACAATGATTTATAGTTATAGAAAAAACAAAACTCGGCTTTTGTAACTCTTCGGTAACCGAGAGGACCGATTGCTCTCATTGACGACGACAGTGGTAATATTATAGAAATTTTTTCCGCTAATGTAAGAGCATCGAATAATAAAGAATAGCTGTAAAGACTGGAGGAAGGCGATAACAATGTAAGACATAGGCGGCACGGCCTATTGGCACATATCTTTGGGACTTCAGGATACACCCGAAACTAATCACTGTGGGTATCAGACTCTCAACCTGGGCTGGCGTTATTTGACCCTTGGATCGCTGCATTGACTAAGGCCTATAAATACCAATCTGCAATAGATTTCTTCGCTAGGTAGAGCTCTTTGAACTTTTCTTTTTATTCTCCATCTCATAGGAATTGTCGTTTCTCATTCCGAACAGTGTCGATGGTATTTCATTCCAATAAAGCCATTGCATAATCGGAACTTGAACTTTGTTTCTGTCTTGCAGTGGACAAATTTGGCACTGGCTCTTTTCATTGAAATGCATCTTGCAGCTCTGAATTGCGCGTTGTTGAAAATGAAGCTAGGAGAGGGCGGCATTATTTTTATCTAGCACTGGGTGCTAGAACGCAGAGAAGGAAGGGTTACCGTTTTGGTGAACCCTGCTTCATCAGAGTCTTTTACTTGCTTTGATTTTCCCTCTGTTCTCTGTTTTGGGATAGCATTACTTTGCTTCACTCCTTTCTTTATCTTTTATATAGTTTTGTGCTGCTGAACTGAAAAATGTATCATTACTGTGAGTGTTGGTGATATCAGGAGGCATCTTATTGAGGATTGCCTTTTTAAAATTGAAATGACAAGTCAATTGTTATAAAAGAGCTGTATACATGACTGATGTGGTATACCGACCAGGGATGTACTATCACATGCGCATGGTCCGGGATCGAATCCCGGGTCGATATCGGTCCAGTTTAGCCGAGCAATCCATCACTCTAGGGACGGTTATTTGGTAGAGCACTCGTCTGAGAGGATAACATCACTACGATCTTGAGTAGAAGTCGAATGCGTGTCACATCGCAAAAACGGGATCGAATACCAATACTTAAATGTGTTCAATTGGATTTTTGCTCAGCTACGTTATTGCCAATTTCCTGCCATTTTACGACACAGCTTTTGATATGCTATCAGAGAATTTACTTTTCTTTGGAAGTAGCTGGAAAAGCTACCAATCGTTCAACGTCTTTTCCTCTAAAGTCTTTTTTGATGTCTTGTTTGGAAGTTGTTAGGGGCTAGAAAACTATCAGAGCTTCTCGATTTGAGCTATTCTTGTCTCGGATAGTTTCGCGGGTCTCTGTTGAATCTTCCCAAGAAATGAAAGCGTTGGTGGAGAGACTACGTCGAAAAGATTACTTCCCTTTCTCTTACTGTCCTTGGGAAACATTGAACTTCTATCAGGTAATGAGGTGGAACATGATTGAATATAACTGGTTAACCCATTGACGACCCTGCAGTCCACATGTGGACTGCAGTTGTATATTTTGTTTTATTTATCCATATCTCCACTTTTTAACGATCTCTCTTGTCAAAACATAAGATCAGGTCCAAGGCAAACTATATACTGCGTAGTCCCAAGAAATCTTTTAATTTTGCAATTATAACAATAAACGTAGATATCATACATACATATATATTTGCTGTTGATTTTCAGGGTATATCTACTTTCTGCACTAATTTGGATAGTTTAACACCACATCGGTGCATTTTGAAGAAACATGTGGTCCTTCAATGATTCCTTTCGCTTAAAAATGTAGTAAATGGGAAACTGCTCCTCATTAGAAAGCCTCAGTAGCCGACTAAAATTCGAGTTCCTCCTCCTCGTTAGTCATATCCTAGACTTGCGATTTCAGAAAAAATTGGACAACTTCAAATTCAAAATTCAAAAAAAATGGTCGTCCGGGACCATGCAGTCCACATGTGGACTGCAGTCTGCTTTTCCCGCCAAATGTGATGGTCGTCAGTGGGTTAATATCGCGGAGCTCTGCGATCTCAGGGCTCTGCAATCCGATCAATAAGTTAAATAAGTTAAGGCTCGGTTGTGAGTGTGAGGGATGCTGGCTCGCGTCTTATCTCATGCTTCATCAGGGAACGCGAGCGAGCGCCTCTTCTCAAGCTGTATTACTCTAACTTACTTTCTGTTACCCTTGTTGACCTCTACTACTCATGGTCACTTCAAATTGTTGCTCAACAGGTCATATATTGTATTGCTCAGTGCCAGTTCATACTTAGAACTTGACTCTCGTTGTTTTCTGTTACTGATTATGGTTTAAAGGCACTGTTAACGAAAAAGTGTTTCGGAGATTTGCACATGGTTTGAATTCGAAGCCACCTCTGGTACCATTTGTGCAGGAATAAGGTCGGAAAACGGCTGGATAGGGCACAATAACGGGCCGGAGAGATATCCACGGTCGCCCTCCGCCCCTCCATCGGTGTCACGTTAGACGAGTGTCGAGTCAATATGGATTGCTATTATTCGTTCTAGGACCCACGCACAAACAGCTAACCGCCAGTGATGAGGCGATGTTTTTATCCCACTCTTTTTTCCTCTGTTTTTCTTTTTGCTGCCGCAATCCCTTATTGAATTTCCTACTCCTAGAGGCTGAAAAAGGTGAGCTACTTTTGCTGTTACTAAGGTTTTTTTGTTGGTTCATGCTTATAAGTGAATGAATTGTGAATTACCATTGCCTGTTATTCGCACCAGGACCCACACGCGCGCAGTGAAACGCACTGTTTAGCTCGTCCGGGCGCCCCACCTTCTTCATTTTTCTGGTTTCATTAACGTCCAGCCCCCTTTTTAACTTTTTTTCGAGGCCCTTTTTCACTGTGAAAACACCGATGCACGCAGTTTCTTCACCTCAGTCGCACTAGTTTCGATCTTGTCTTTCGTTTTTCATTGTAATCTGGATTACCCAAAATCATGTTAACGGTGCCTTTAATCACTCAAGTTTGAGGTTCTATCTGTCATCCTGTGGATGAAATGTTAGACTCTACGTGGTGTGGTGTGACTATCCGCGTGGCACAACCCGAGATATCTCTCATATACTTTTTTCAGTTAATATTACTACATTGACAGATTGCTCAATTTATTCGTTTATCAGGTGACTGTTATGAAACCATTATTTAGTTAATGTATTACTGTTTATATGACTGACTGAACAACATCCCTCGAGATCAGTCCGTTTATTTATTTCGGATAATTGACAAACCCATCCTAGCAGCGGGTTTTATAAGAAGAAGCTTTAAGTGCGAGAAGCTCTTACTAGTTGCCAGTTGACTTCATAGCTGTTAAAAAAGTCTACGTTGGTAGCTTTCGATTAGGTGGCAGTCAAGGCAATCAGTACGTCCAATGAAAAGTGCCCTTACAAGGACAGGAAGCCAAAAAAAAAACTAACAAGCCGATAATCTCCGTGACCAACCAATCACTCGTGAGAAAGCACAATCGCTAATTCCAAAATAGAATCGATCAGAGTCAAGTGTTCCATAGCCACAGTTTCATAGGTTTAAAATCCAGTAAAATAATATATTTTATTTCTCACAGAACTGAATCGTAAAGCTTCATTTGAGCAGGAGTCGAGCTGAAACTACTAATTATAGCATTCGTTCCCGGTCCCTTTGTGCAGATAGTATTAAGTGAATATAAATACGTCTTATGAAGCGAGCAAGTGGATACGCATTTCGTGGCACACGGGCGAACCGCCAGAGATGGACTTCATCATGAGTGAAACATACCGTGGTAATAAATTGATCGATTACGTGGGATACGCCTCACATTCTCCTGCCATTCAAAATCGTGGAGGCGTTTTGAATGCTCATGGGGCCTACGCAGTGATTTGTGGTGGCCAGTTGATGTACAAATCAGTGTTTCTACTCTCTCAGATGAGTTTGGTACTAATCAACCGAGCTCGGAGGAGAGAAGTTGTTCTTCTTTTTATCCTCTATCTCATACAAGTTGTCGTTTCTCATTTTGAACCCTTTTCATTGATCCTTATTGTCGCCGTTTCTACATATAATATTCCCCGTTTTCTCATGCTAATGAGTTTAGGTTAATGAGAAATGAAGACTGGCTAGATTTAGTTTAAAAATGTCATCTCTATCGTGTTCTTCGACGTAGTCCCGATACGATCTCTACCCCCTGGTACTGAGACGGAAATGTCACTATGGCTCGCTGGCAAGGAAGGAGCTGCGAAGGAAAGGTGCGATCATTCAAGAATCCGCCGTATTTCGCCTTCATTCAGAGTTTATTCGCCCCCAGAGCTCAGAGCTCATCCGCTCAGGTCCTTTTTATGAGAATAAGGGAATATGCGAAATGAAGAGTCCGAGTGTGAGTGTTGATGGAGTACTAATTGAAGTCGTCTTTGACGTCTCCTGCGCCCCACCGTGGAACTCATCTCCGTGCAAAGAGGTACCCCTTCTCTCAGCAAGGGAAGGTGGCTTGATGCTGAGGAATGCAAGGATGGAAGAAGTGAAGCCCGAGATGATGATCTCTATGAAGGCAGTACAGCACGAGATGCTTGTAGAACTTAGAGAGTAGTGGTATGATAGATACTTCCTGCTCAATAAGCAATTTTCAAGAACTGCATGTCCACAGCGCATTCAACGAGGTTGCACAAGTCAGAGCACAGGTTTAGGGAGCTTCTAAGAAGGTATCCAGCTGAGCAAGCTCGGGTCCTTTGAAGGGCTGCTTACTTGTATCTGCTTTTCAATTGTTTTCGTGGACCTTATTTATAAGTAGCTTTTCCTTTTCAGGAAGCACTAGTTGTGATTATGCTTGCGAGAAGGATATAGTGGAATTAAGGGAATTGAAGGGGCACAATAAGAATCTCTTTGTGCTTGAACTGGAGAAGACAGTGTTAGGGGATTAGCCTGCAGAGTTAGAGAGATCAGTCGACGACATTAATCGGTCGGAGGATAGAATCGCTTTCATGAAGCAGGTGAAGTACAGTTTGTTTGTTATACATAACCGAAGTCAGAGATTGATTTAAACTGTTACCGCTTTCTTATCAGTACTTATTCCAATACTATGACGTTCCGGAAGGGATGAAAGATGATGTTTGGAAGAAAGCAAAGGAAATGCTGAATAGCCTAGTGAGGAGGATGCGAAAAACCAGGAAAGATGGGCGAGCAGCTGTCCAAAGAGGCACCCCTAAGAACGTCGATGACATTTACCGCTTCGATGAAGATAGTTGGAATTTCATATACAAGTCGTGCCGCCCGGCTAACGCCGGGCTTTGTTCCTTCTTATGGTGTCGCCCGGCTTCGCCGGGCACTTTTTCTTCCCGTAAGAAATCTGCTATGTGTAAATAACACTTCGGATTTTCCTTCTTCTTTGAAAGCTATACACCCTCAGTAATGGCTCAGAATTGGGAGCGACTTTTTGTATTATAGTCAATTATATATTAATTAGAAGTCTCGATTAATTGCTCTTCATCTCGAAATTGTGTCACATTGATGGCTTATCTGATTAACAGCCAATGTCTTGAATGATACCCAGAAATGGATAATAACGCCTATCACAGATGTCGTTATCAATGGAACATTTTCTCCACGGATTTTTCATTAATTGGGAATCCCAAATCATTAGCGGTCAGATGAGTTTAGTCATGAATGATTTGTCACAAAACAAACCGTAACGGTCGTAGTTTAACAGCAAGAAATGAACAAAATTCTCATTTCGTTATGGAGAAATGTCTTTGACCGGTCGCTATTACAGCATTTACAGCACTAAAGAGTCAGTGTTTGATCATAAGTGCCCTTTTGCTCTCTAGGCCCCCTTATCATACGACAACGTCACATCCTACATTGCCGTCTTTGAAAAGGTTCCACTGTTGACACGGAGGGGATTGCAACGCTTGCTCGCTTGTTATTATCTGTCCTTATCACGAATTATTTTCGCTCCCTTCACATCCTGCACTATCTACTGGAATGCTCAGTTGTTAATATGAAAGACGTCTTCTAAAGACGGCTCTCACGTTCTATCAGTTTCTATCAATCTCTAACAGTTTTCCGAAGTGTCAAAGCTCTGCCGTGAACAGGAAGTAAGTACCGGTTCCTGTGGCTTTCGATTTTCAAGTCTCTTTATCAACTCCTTTTAATTGTTAACACCATCAGTTTCCTATACTGCTTTGTGTACTCCTACCAATTTTGAACGCTTTGGGTCCACTGGAACAGGAGTTATGAATTCGCGACCTAAAATTTCCATCGCGCACGCTCCACCCCCTGTGGGCGGAGTCTGGTCCTGCCACCTGCCATAAGTGTTTCCATGGTGCCCCCTGTACTGCTACCAAATTTGAGCTTTCTAGGTTCACGGGAACAGGAGTTATGATTTCCCGGCCAAACACACACACCGACACACATACACACACAAACACAAAGACACACCAACAGACACACTTAGTGAATTATATAAAGTAGGCCTAATAGAAACTGTAGATAGTTTGCCTGATTAATATCGAATGTTTGTATCTTCACTGCGATAAAATACGTGTTCAAGTAATTTTCGTCTAGTTTTAGCATTTAATGATCCCATTTCATTGTTTTTTCAATAAAAAACACTTCTATATTCATTAATTTGACCAGTACATGAGCTCATAAGGAAGGCTTGTGAGTAAAACAAGTCATAACATAACTGGACAAGTCGGTAACCGATATATCACGCGGGAGCTGGGGTGCAAATAATGTAAGCGGTTTCGATCAAGCAAAAAGTGATACTACGAGCTTTCATGTAGTTCGAGTAGACGTAATTGCCAATAGTAAACTGTAATTTTCAGCGTTGTCGCTTTTTTCTGCCAGTTGCATAACAATATGTGTCATCAAGTGTGCTTTTGAATGCTCACGGCACCTGCAAAGACGATTGGCTAATAGAGATGGGAGGCGGTCGTTTGGCGCGGCCCTTCGCAGCCACTTTGCCATTAGAGCGCTTGGGCTTCAATTGCCACCCATACAACGCAATTTCTGCGCAACCAACTCGTCCAAATTTAACAGCCTCTTGATTCACACCATCCAACTAATTAGAGTTTCTTCGCAGATAGGTGCGAGGCGACCCTGATTATGGGGTGAATTCTCAGGGGTCACCAAATTTTTCAATCATCCTCATTAACCTTTGACGACAATGCGGATTTCGACGTGACGCGCCCATGAGACCACGCTCCTCTCTTTTCGTGCGCGACTGGCCCCTCTAGAGGGCGACACTGTCCCAGGAGAAAGTTCTTCCACTGGCTTACTGAATTTAGCAATTGGTAAGAAACAAGAAAATATGGAAAACCAATGTCACTTGCACTAGTCACAGTGGCACCCACCTGTGGATGCCATTGTCGTCATAGGGTTAATCGAGTGGTAAGGAAGGAAATAGTAAAGGCTTCCCAGAGTTAGCCTCATCCATCCCTTTATGCAAATAACATTACATTTCGAACATACATTTTGTAAATCACATCAATATTTCGGACTTATTTACTCATTATGGCTTGTCTCATACACTGTGAAGGCTATGAAATCAAAAATGGAGAAGGAGATCTATGATCATTTGAAAGGTATGTTCCGTACAGAAAATCGCTCCAAGCATTCTATGCTAACAATAAGAGGGGTTTAATCAATCATCTGAATGCTTGTTTACCACCGAAAGAAGGTTAGATGTATATTTGACTATTATATCTTCACCCAAGGATAGTGCTTACTTCTATAACCAATAACCTGATCAATTTATTTCTCCTGAAACTATTATTTCATATAATCATTACAATTTCTTCACTTCCAACTGGATTAATGAGAATGTTTGGGAGTTTAATGTCCCCTAAGTCTTCACACTTGATCAGGTTCGTCTCCCAGCTGGGTGCGAACTCAGCGGACGAGTCGGTCGACAGGAATGGCGTTTTATGGGTGGCTATGCGCCCCAATGGCAAGGTGGTTGCGAAGGGCCGCGCCAAACGACATACAACCATAGAGATCGATAGCGAGGGGTCAAATGGCTCAACGTTCGGTTAGAAGGCGGCTCAGCCAACTTTATTTTGTATGATAACAAAGAAACTAGGACTTTCTAAACGTGGTTGCTTTCAGGCCATATCATTGCTGATTAATTATGAAATCATAGATGAACATTCATTGAAAATTAATTGGAAACATTGAAATTTGAAATATAAGTTTGTGTTGACCACAAATCTGCGACTAGTCTGGCAGTATTTCTTGTATATCGCGATTGAAGCCTTCGAATGAGTAAAAACTAGACCGTTCCTCTTGAAACGAGCCCCTGAAAATCGCTCTTAGCTTCTAAACTCTGGAATGCTTTAAAAATCGAAATTTAAATGACTGCTTTTTGCTGAAACAGTTTGAATTTCGCCATGAAAGATATGAAAATGAACACGATTTCCTGGTTCCGAACATAGGGCTAAATGTGGCTTTCGAAATTTGAGAATGGATTTATAGATTGAAGGAGAGAGTTTATGATTATGTTCATCCGCAGGCGACATCTCGGGAACTTCAAGAATCACTCTTTCATTTTTCTGAAAATGACGCTGCGAAATTGAAGGAAATTGAAAAATTATTGTACGACTGCATTCTCCATGAGCAGGGCTGTTCAATGGTATTCCATCCGAATAGATGGCTTGAAGGAAAATGTTCAAATGTCTTGAAATCTGGTTAATCAAACTACTAATTCAGTTTAAAAAGCCAAATTATGTCAGGAGGGTTATCAAAATAATCGGAACTTTATGCTTTTCTCGGATACAGTGCTATTTATAAATTTTAAGAGCTGAAAACGAAGTTTCTAATGGGAGTGGGGGGTTTACAATGCTGACGTATCTGCAAGTGACACCCTAGGTGCTGAGAGACTCACTTTTCGATTTTTGTGGAAGTGGAGGCAAAATATTCAAGAAAAACAAAAATTATTCATATGTGTGGATTCCTCACGACTAGAACTTCCAAATAATCTTACTTTCAACTTGATCGGAGCACCCTAACAAAAGTACAAACAATTATAAAGTTAGGATCAATCCGTCGCAGACCGTCGATTGACCATGAATATGCAGCAGTATTGTAACTCACTTGGCAGGAGCAGACAACAACCATGTAAAATGAGACCGCGGGTCGTTCGTAGAGAAGAAAGTCGAGTAAGGAAGGCAGTAGTGGACAAGGTGCTAGCGAAGATCCTCAAGCAATCAAGGTAGTGAGGGCTTCCGAAAGCGAAAATTTATAATCGACCCTAACTAGAGCGCAATTCCAAGCTTAATTACTGAAAAGCATTTCCACTTATTAAATGATGAATCTCAATTATAGGCCCTTTTGTAGTCTAAAACTTACTCCAAGATATCATCTTCTGATGCAAAATGCTAGACACTCGAGCCACAATGTACTCGTAGTTATGGCTTATTGCGGTGTTTGGGGGTCGATGAATGACTTCGTGCTTTGTTGTGACGGTGACTAGCTTACTCGTCTTGTTTCGCTAACGTAGACTACAATACTACTAATTATTCGGATGGAGACAGCCGACGGATTGATTCTTTTGCGCGTGCAGGTATGTGTGTGTAGTGTGTAGGTGTAGTGTGTAGTGTGTAGTGTGTAGGGTGTAAACGTTAGTGTGTAGTATGTAGTATGTAGTGTATTGTGTATTGTGTAGTGCGTAGTGTGTGGTGTATGGTGTGTGTACCGGCGGCAGAAGATGGTGGGAGGCAGGACCGGACGCCTACTATAGAGGGCGGGGTTTGCGCGGGATAAATGTTCGTGCGAAAATTCATAACCACTGTTTTTTAGGACCTCAAGAGTTCAAATTTGGTAGGAGAACATGTGACAGGATGAGATTACTAATGGTAGGAATTGACCACGCCCACGTGGGGGGGGGGGGGG